>JAJIBD010035240.1:0-31986 GCA_021461705.1 Cryptotis parvus
GTAACAGGGCAGCAATCTGCTTTTTGTGAGTGAGCAAAAGCCCCACCCAGAGGCTGCAATGAGGGCAGTGCAACGCCCTCTACTCATGATGGTCACATAATACAGGAGCTTAGAGATGGCCATGTAGCGATCAAAGGCCATCACAGAGAGAGAGAAATGTCTGTTCCACCAAGGAAATGGAAAAAAATATCTGTGGCGTACAGCCATTAAAGGAGATGGTCTTTATCCTGGACAGAAGGTCTATGAGGACCCCAGGAGGTGAGTGATGGAGGAAAGAGATGGCCAAGATGGAGAGTGCGTAGCAGGAGAGTACATGGGGGTGTAAAGAGGACTCACAGGTCACAATGACCATGAGTAGCAGCCGTGGCTAACCCAGTTACTAAAGGAAACTAGGGACCAGAAGAAGAATAGCGAGCAAGCTTGGCTCTTGTGACTAGGTGAGCCCACAAAAATAAATTCGGACACTCTGGTATAGTTTTCCAGGGTCATTGGTTATATCTTACTATGTATAGCTTTGGGGAAAAAAATAAAATAGTTAATGCTGGGCAATGCAACAAGCAAAACTCTTACTTAGATAGACACTAAACATTCATAAGTTATTTTTGAAGACATTCATAGGAGCCCAAAATAATATGCCAAAGGGATGGATTTTTGAGCCAATTTTAAAATTTTTTGTTGCAATAAACTTGTGTGAATTAACCAAGAAGCAGAGACTTAAATACTAGGTCATTAGGTTTTGAGTAGGGTTGAAACCAGACAGCAGGCAAAAGAATTGTGGGCAATCATGGAAGAATAGGATACTCCTCGGAAACAGCGATTTTTTGAAGAAACTGAGTTAAAAACCATGAGATTTAAAAAATCACCCTGGGGCTGGGTGATAGCATAGCGGTGTGGGGCATTGCCCTGCACACAGCAGATCTGGGTTCGGCCCACCATAACATATGGTACACTGGAGCTCTGTCAGGAGTAATTTTTTGAGGAAAAAACCAGGAAACCCCAGGCATTTCCAGGTGGGAGCCAAAGTGCCAAAAAAAAATATCGAGTACTAATTTTTTTTTTTTTTTTTTGCTTTTAGGTCACACCAGCGTTCTCAGGGGTTACTCCCTGGCTCTACCCTCAGGAATTAACTCCTGGTGACTCAGGGGACCATATGGATCTTTGCGGGATTGAACTCGGGGCGACATAGGCAGCATCTGCATGCAAGGCAAACACCCTACCCGCTGGGCTATCGCTAGAGACCACTAATTTTTAGCTTTTTGAGTCACACCTTAAGATGCCCAGGGCTTACTCTTGGCTCTACACCTAGGAATTACTCCTGGTGGTGTTCAGGAGATCCACATGAAATTCTAGGAACTGAACCAGGCTGGGTTCTAGCTCTACAGCCCTAAGTATCATATGATGGTAGATTGTAATTCCTTAGGTCAAACCGCACACTGAATCAAAATGACACTAGATTCAGCTTAATTATCCCACTAAGTACAGCTGATTTTGCTTTTACCAAGTGATAACATTATATGGTTCCCTCTCACAGTAGTCATTTCTGCTTTCCTAGCATTTTAATTACTTCTGTTTTCTAGCACTAAAGTTTTCAGCTATTTCTGTAATACCTTATATACTGGCTATAGTTCTAATACTCATTCTGTTCATGTATAATCACTATGTATTTCATACTTGGACAGTTCAGTAGACTTACTCAAGTTCTTCAGTATCCAATCAAAATTTAAGTCACCTGATGGACTAGTTGGTTCCGGCTTAAAGGATGCTAGTGCGGTATTATGTTGTGTGGTGAGGTTCTTCTGAAGACTAGTTTTACTAGTCTCCATGTCTTCTTACTCTTCATTAAGAATTAAGATTCAGAAGGAGCAAGTCAGAAACTCACGTCATTATGGCTCTGCTGTTTGTCCCCAAATGTCCCTTGGCCCCAAACCCAGTGCGAGAATTAGCAAAGGGAATTTGTGGCATGTCAGCGCGTGGAAATAGAACTGATGTGATTCCAATAGTATTGGCATTCCAGGAGTTATTAAACAGTTTCCAGTCGTTACGGCCAAGCATGATAGTCTGCATACACACGAACTTGTAGACATGTATGTTCCACACAGGCCAGGGAAACTCACTCTACTGTAATTCTCAAATTCTTACAATCCTCCAGGAGACATAAATATGTCTATTCTGTGATTCTTTTAGAAAACATCAATAGAAAACATCTAATGGCGTATGACAACATAATACCAACTAGAGCGAGATGTTTGCAGTAGCAAAAAATTCACTTCTAGGCAGGTTCTCGAAATCTTAGATATCATTATGATGCGTACCACTGAAAACATCTACCTGGAGAAATAGTTTAGAAGTTAACGAGCCAGCTCTGCCTACGGAGGTTCAATCTGTGTATGGCTCCCCAAGCAGAACTTGGGGCGATCCCCGTGCCCAGAAGTCAGGAGTAAGCCCAGATCACCACTAAATGTGGTCCCCAAACAACAAACTATCGTAAAACCAAAACCCAAATCAACCAGCCAAACAGCAAAATACATTCAGTGTATAACAAAATGTACAGGATCCCTTTGGATTAAAATTTTTTTGGTGGGTAAACAATTAAGAAAAATACCTAATAAATTCTTGTGGCAATGACGTTTTTTTCATTGATTTATCATTGGCTAAGAAATCACAGATTTTCACAGGCAAAAGAGTTTGAGCAAAACTGGCCTATGGTGATGAACCTGGACCATCCCACTCAGCTACTAAGTCCTTTGTGGCCAAATGTTATTGCATCATAATATTAAACAAATTGTTACCTGGGCTGAAACTTCCTGAGCTACTCTTATCTTTTTGAATTTTTGTCTTGGAGACGGAAGGAGGAATTTGACTTGATTGTAGGAAGCACAAGTGATTTATTTTCTTTTTTTTGCTTATTTTGACTATTTCTTATGGAGAGAAGTGGATTATAACTCAGACCGAGAGGCTATTCCTAAATGACCTTGTGTGTATTTTTCTCTCTTTTGTGACACAAAATGATCCTTTTTTTGTCTTCTTGGGCCACAGCCGGTGGTGTTCAGGGGCTACAACTCTCTCTGTACTCAGGAATTCTTCCTGGTGGTGTTCAGGGGGCTACAACTCTCTCTGTGCTCAAGAATTCTTCCTGGTGGTGTTCAAGGCTACAACTCTCTCTGTACTCAGGAATTCTTCCTGGTGGTGTTCAGGGGCTACAACTCTCTCTGTACTCAGGAATTCTTCCTGGTGGTGTTCAAAGGCTACAACTCTCTCTGTGCTCAAGAATTCTTCCTGGTGGTGCTCAGGGGCTACAACTCTCTCTGTACTCAGGAATTCTTCCTGGTGGTGCTCAGGGGCTACAACTCTCTCTGTACTCAGGAATTCTTCCTGGTGGTGTTCAGGGCTACAACTCTCTCTGTACTCAGAATTCTTCCTGGGTGGTGCTCCAGGGGCTACAACTCTCTCTGTACTCAGGAATTCTTCCTGTGGTGCTCAGGGGCTACAACTCTCTCTGTGCTCAGGAATTCTTCCTGGTGGTGTTCAGGGGCTACAACTCTCTCTGTACTCAGGAATTCTTCCTGGTTGTGCTCGAGGACTGTGGGACCAAACAAGTCTTGAGTGTGTAAAAAGTTATTTCTCAGTAAATTAAATAAAATATGCAGACTTGTGGGGCTGGAGAGATAGGATTGTGGGAGCACTTTTGCCTTGCCGCCCAGCCATCCGGTTTCAATATTCAGCATCCCATATGGTCCCCGAACACCTGCAGGAGAATTCCTGAGTGCAGAGCCAGGAGTAACCTGAGCATTGCTGGGTGTGACCCAAAAAGTAAAACAAAATTGTAGACTTGTCTAGAATTATCTGTGCTTATATAGAGAAACACTACAGTTTTACTTAGATTATAAAAGTCTTGGGAGTGAAATAGAATGAGGAAACAGAAGAAAGATAGACGTTCAGGTGTTGTATTGTACTTTCAAACTTCATGTTTTTTTTGTTTGTTTGCTTTTTTGGGTAACACCCGGCAATGCTCAGGGGTTATTCCTGGCTCTGCACTCAGGAATTACTCCTGGCGGTGCTCGGGGACCATATGGGATGCCGTGGATCGATCCGGGCGGTGTGCAAGGCAAATGCCCTACCCGCTGGGCTATCATTCTGGCCCCTCAAACTTCATGTTTTATTGTACTTTCAAACTTTAAAATTTAATTTTATTTATTCATTTCCCCCTCCGTACCAAATACTGAACCTAGGGCTTATACATGTATGTGTTCTCTCACTGAGTTAAATCCTTTGACACTGTGGAGGTACTTCTGAGATTAATTTACTGGAGAAAATATTTAGAGTGATTTTGAGGATAGGATATATTTGGCTCATGAATATATTTTTTCTATGTATGTATCTGGCTTTACACACTTAATATCGTCCCTTTTGTTAATGGTGAAACATACTAAAGTTTCTAGATTTGGGTCAGAAAGATAGTTTAGTGGATATGGTGCTCGCCTTACACTTGGCTAACTCAATTTGATACTCAGAGCCCTTTATGGTCCCTGGAGCACTGTCAGCTGTGTGCTGAGTTACTCCTGAGTGCAGAGTTGGGAGTTAATCTGGAAAACAGCCAGGTGTGACCCCTAAACAAAACAAAATGAAAAAGATCCTAGACTCAATTCAAATCCAGGAAAAATTTGTACAATTTTACTTGAAATAATAGACACTGGGAGAGTATGTAGAATATATTTATATGCACATACATGATATATATGCACATATATGATCTATCTCCCATCACTTGATCACTTGAATCCTGTTATTCATCGATTTGCTCGAGCGGGCACCAGTAACATTTCCATTGGACCCTATCACGTGCCAATGTAGCCCAATGGCATCTAGTTGTTTCAGGAATATGAAGAACCAGTAACAGAAATGTTTATTTTCCTATCTCCCATATATGTGCATATTAGAAATAGAGACATGCATAGGAAATGTTAACTCTATGCCTGTATGCCAGAATGAACCTAACAAATAGACACTGGGGAGAGTATGTAGAATATATTTATATGCACATACATGATATATATGCACATATATGATCTATCTCCCATATATGTGCATATTAGAAATAGAGACATGCATAGGAAATGTTAACTCTATGCCTGTATGCCAGAATGAGCCTAACAACTACCACCTTGCCAACATTTCTCGTGTTTCCTTCTTAGAAGATAGAGCTTTCTCCATATCACAGGTGTTAAAACTGATGTGGGATATGCTTGTATGAGATCTCAGATGATATCAACATAGCGTTTAGGTAACTCATTTCAATCTTATTCCCAAACTTCTCCCAGTATTCCACAAGCCCGATGACTCTTGTTATCCAAACTCATCACTTTCATTTCCTTTCTCTCAGGCCACACTAGGCAGGGGACCGTGCAGTGTTGGGGACTGGAGACTCTTGCATTCAAACACTTTCTCCAGCCCTTGAAGCTATTTTCCAGGCCCTCATCTCTTCCTTTTGTTCTTCCAGTCTCTGTAGCGGAGTTGAGTGGCCATGAAAACTACAGAAATGACTGTGGTGAAGCGCTCTAGCTGTCCTTTACCGTTAGGCTAGCAGTGCTAACAAACCAAATCTGAGCTAGATTTCGGTGTCAAACTGATTGCTCAGCCCAGCTTACTGTTCTCAGAGGGTCCAAGTTTCCTATGCAATCTCTTCATGGCTGACTTCATCTCCTGATTCCTCAGGGTGTAGATCATGGGGTTTAACATGGGGGTGATGACTGTATTATTTATGGACACAGCGGTGTCCATGGGCAGTGTGGTAAAGGGCCGGCAGTAGATGTAAGCGCAAGGCACAAAGTGAAGAGTCACCACCATGATGTGGGAGGTGCATGTAGACAGAGCCTTCTTCCGGCCCTCCCCAGAATGAGATCTCAGCATCATGAGAATGACAGTATAGGACCCCAAGAGCAGGAGGAACCACAGCAGGGTCACCAGCCCGTTGTTAGAAATCATGAGAAGCTCCAGAGCAGAGGTGTCAGTACAGGCGAGTTTAACAACTTGGGGCACATCACAGTAGAAGGCATCCAAGAGGTTGGGACCACAGAATGGAAGGGGAAGCATCAGAATTATTTGGACAATTGAATGCAAACCACCACCCACCCAGGAAGCCACCACCAAGCCAAACCACACCTCTTGTCTCATGATGGTCACATAGTGCAAAGGGTTTGGAGATGGCCAGGTACCTATCATAGGCCATGACAGAGAGGAAGAAAATATCTGCCCCACCAGCAAAGTGGAAGAAGAAGATCTGTGTCATGCAGCCATTGTAGGAGATGGATTTCCTCTCTGCTAAAAGATCCACTAGGAACTTGGGAACGGTGACAGATGAGAAAACAATGTCCAGGACTGATTTATTCCGCAGGAGAAAGTACATGGGAGTGTGGAGATGGGACTCACAGGTGATGGTCACCACAATAAGGGCATTGCCCAGCAGAGTTGTGAGATACACAGCAAGGAAGACCACAAACAAGAAAAACTCCAGTTCCCGGAAGTGAGTGAGTTCCACGAAGATGAATTCCTTCACACTGGTGTGGTTGCTCTGACCCATGACGGGTCCCACCCCCTTCGGGTCTACCTTAGGAGAAGAGATGCCGGAGTTAGGACTTAGGGTGTTACACACTGGCGACATCACTCTTCTGATTATCTTTTTTTTTTTTTTTTTTGGTGGGGGCCACATCTGGAGGTGCTCAGGGGCTTACTCATGGCGCTGTGCTCAGGGATCACTCATGGCAGGGCTCTGGGATCTTACTGAATACTGAAGATCGAAGTCAGGTGAGCTGTGTGCAAGGCAAGCTCCCTCCATGCTGTATAGCTGTCCAGCCCCACTTGTTTGATTTTTCAGGAGGCTCCCTCAAGCATTCAGATCATCACAGCTATTTGGAAAAACTAGGCCAGTGGCTTCCTTTTTACGGTCTAAAAATGTCATCCTGATAATTCTCATTTCTTATTGTAAATACTCTGATTTGTTGGGAAAGATCACACACCCCTGTGCTGGTCTCCTTAGAGGAAGATGGAAGCACTACAACCACAAATATGATTTGCTTTCTGTCCTAGGAGAGTCATTTCAGGGTATGGAAACTTGGCCATCTACTAAAGGTTTCACCTATAACATCCCCTCATAGTTGTTTTTTTTTTTTCCTTTTTGGGTCACACCCAACAATGCTCAGGGGTTCCTCCTGGCTCAGCACTCAGGAATTACTCCTGGTGGTGGTGAGGAACCATATGCGATGCTGGGGATCAAATCTGGGTCAGCTGCGTGTAAGGCAAATGCCCTCCCCACAGGACTATTGCTCCGGCTCATACTCTAATATTTATCCACTGCTCACTCTATTCATTGGCTATAAATACCATTCGCATTGGAGCTCAATCTTTCTTTGCATCACAATAGTCGAGCCCTTACCATAACTTTTTTTTTGTCACACCCAGTGATGCTCAGGGGTTCCTCCTGGCTCAGCACTTAGGAATTACTCCTAACAGTACTCAGTGGACCATATGGGATGCTGGGGACCCGAACCCGGGTCGGCCACTTGCAAGGCAAATGCCCTTCCCTCTGGACTATTGCTCCGGTCCCCACAATAATTGTCTTGAGTAAAATCTGTTTAGCTATTATTTGGGTTTAGTTTTTGGGCCACTTCTGTTGTGCTCAGTCCTTACTCCTGGGTCTTTGTTCAGGAGTCACTCCTGGTGGTGTTCAGGGGACCAGGGATGAACCTGGGTCAGCTATGTGCAAGCACCTTACCCATGTACTATCTCTCCTGCCATTATTTTGCCTTTTTTTTTTTTTTGCTTTTTTGGGTCACACCCGGCAATGCTCAGAGGTTTCTCCTGGCTCTGCACTCAGGAATTCCTCCTGGCGGTGCTCGGGGGACCATATGGAATGCCGGGGATCGAATCCGGGCCAGCACAGGCCAGCAGCGTGTAAGGCAACGCCCTACCCGCTGGGCTATCGCTCCGGCCCCTGTTTCTTTTTTTCTTTTTTAATTGTTTTGTATTGCTATTTTTAAGACAGGTGTCTTGGGGATAATTTTTTTTTTGACTGTCTCAAAAGTTTTCTACCGCCAACTTGCAGAAGGACTGGGTTTTATTTCAGGATGATATTGGGCAATCAATCTTAAATAAATAAATAATCATCTGAGTAGTCCCTTCTTTAGTCCCTTATCTAATCTGCATCTTGTCCCTTAAAGGGAAGTTGGGGCTGGGTTTGTGGCTCACTGGTAAACCATTTGCATGAAAGTTCTCAGTTTGTTCCTGGCACTGCTAAAAGAAAGAGAAAAAGAATGGATGTCAAAAATGGATGTCAAAAGAGGGGTTCGACTGGGTGATACCATTTCACCAGAACTCTTCAGCGCCACCCTTGAGAACATCATGCGACAATTAGAATGGGAAGGAATGGGAGTGAAGATAGATGGTCGGCAACTACATCACCTCCGCTTCGCTGATGACATCGTTCTAATAACACCAAACATTAGCCAAGCGGCACAAATGCTGGCTGACTTTGACCGAGAATGTGGAAAGATAGGTCTACAGCTGAATCTGAAGAAAACTATGTTCATAAAAAATGAACTAGTTCCAGAGGCCCCATTCACTCTCAATGAAATGAACATCTCTGAATGCAGCAGTTGTGAGTACCTAGGTCGAGAAGTCAACATGATGAACGACCTAGAACCCGAGCTGCGCAGGAGGAAGAGAGCAGCATGGAATGCCTTCAAAGGCATCGAAGAAATAGCTAAAAGAACAAAAGAACCACCGGTTCGGGCACATCTCTTCGACTCCACCATTCTCCCTGCATTAACATATGCCTCCAGAGACCTAGGCCCTACGAAAGCAGGATGAGAATGCTATTCGGGTCTCCCAGAGAGGAATCGAAAGAGCTATGCTTGGAATATCACGCCTCACTTAAGTGAGAGAAGGAATCCGGAGTTCTGACCTCTGTCACTATTCCAGAATCAGGGACTCTGTCTCGTTTGCCAAGGCATGGAAAATCAGATGGGCTGAACATGTAATGCGATTTGGAGACAACCACTGGACTAGAGCCATTACTGACTGTATCCCACGGGATGTCAAAAGATCACGTGGTGGCCCACCTACAAGATGGTCAGACTTCCTTGTAAAGACCCTGAAGGAACGGTTTGAGGCTCTTCATATTCCTGAATCAACCAGATGCCATTGGACTACATTGGCATGTGGTAGGGTCCAATGGCAATGTTACTGGCGCCCGCTCGAGCAAATCGATGAATAACGGGATTCAAGTCATCAAGTGATTTATTTATCTATTTATTTATTTATTTATTTATTTGCTCGTGCGCCAGATCATATGGGATGCTGGGGCTTGAGCCGGGTCGGTTACATGCAAGGCAAACATCCTACCTGTTGTGCTATTATTTCAGCTCCTAAAGCTGAGATTTTATAGTTCATCTACAAAAGCCCCCTAACCACTGTGCTATCTTTCTGGCCCTGCATTGTCTTTCATATATTCGCAACACATATATGTTGTTTACTTTCCTAATCTTTAATTTTTCAAATGTAATCTCATAAGATTTTTACTTACATTAAAAATTTTTTGTTTACCTTTTTACTTTGTATCTTGTTGCTGACTCACAGACATGGGGAAGAGTTGCTACTTGCTCTCCCTGTGCCCAGCTGCTCACTAGGTGCCCAGGAGGGATGGCGGGTTCTAGCCCTGGACTGCCACCCCAGCAGAGCCTTGCAACAAGCCAGACGATCCCCACTCCATGAGGGCCTCCATTTTTCACATCCGGACTTCTCTCTCGTCACAACTCCACCCAGCAGACCAACCTATCACAGCCCGGCTTATCGAGTTCCACCCTGCAGCAGTCTTTTTTAAATCCGGCTCAGGTATGCCGGTCCAGAGACTCACAGACATGGGGCAGAGCTGCTACTTGCTCTCCCTGTGCCCAGCTGCTCACGAGGTGCCCTGGAGGGATGGCGGGTTCTAGCCCTGGCCCCCACCCCAGCAGAGCCTTTGAACAAGCCAGACGACCCCCCACTCCATGAGGCCTCCATTTTCCACATCCGGACTTCTCTCTCGTCACAACTCCACCCAGCAGACCAGCCTATCACAGCCCTGCCCGCGCCTTGCAGCCGCGGTTCATCAATAAATGCTGGACTTAGAGATGACTACAAGAGTATGCTACCTGCACAGCAGAGCCTGGCAAGCTACTGTGTTGTATTTGATATGCCAAATACCAGTAACAATTATAGACCTCATTCCGGAATGGATTGAGGCTCTTTATGTTCCTGGAGCAATCAGATGCCCTTGGGCTCTACTAGCATGAGACAGGACATATGGAGATGTTACTGGGGCCCGCTCGAGCCAATCGATGATGAACGGGAAGACAGTGATACAGTGATCTTGTTGCTGACATAAGATCTCCTTGTCCTTTTTGTTGAAATGTGAATAGCAAACATTGGTTAGTAAGATGGAGAACGGGATACAGAAGCGTTCGGTGACTAGGCACGCACAGAGAAAGAGCATTGGTCATGCAGCCTCAGTCAGAACACAAAACCAGGCAGGAGAAGGTCGCCGTGTTGGGAGATCGGAACTGGGTCGGGAATATGGAAACTAGACGGGAATTGGCAGCTTTGGGATTCTGGCTTGCAGAATGTTGCTGAGGTCAATCATTTCTTCAGTTTGCCTAGCTAGAAAGCGTTATTTCCAAATAGCGCTGCTCTCATCATCTTGTAAATGCATTTTCATAACCGTTTGTCAAGTTTAGACATGGACTTACTAGGTTAAATGATGTGAGTTTTCTAATTTTAGTGATGATTAAGGTATTCTAAAGCAACAGCTCAATTCTAAGGATGCTTGCATGCTTGAATCTTTTAATTTATTTATTTTTATTTATTTATTTATTTTTTTTTTTTTTGGGTCACACCCGGAGATGCTCAGGGGTTACTCCTGGCTCTGCACTCAGGAATTACTCCTGGCAGTGCTCGGGGGACCATATGGGACGCCGAGGATCGAACCCAGGCCGGCACAGGCCGGGCGGCGCGCAAGGCAAACGCCCTACCCGCTGGGCTATCGCTCCGGCCCCGCTTGATTCTTTTAATAAGTACTATCAAATACATTGTAATACCTTTTATCTTTTCATTGAAATAGAAGCCCTTGCCACCAGAATAATATAAAAGCAAAAAATAAAAACATCACAAGAATTAAATAAATACTTAATTAAAATTAGTTTTGCAATAGAGAAGAATATTGTAAACACTCTCCAAAGATTTTTAGATTAAAGAAAAACAAAACTTTTATTTCAAAAACTTTGAAAATAAGCAAAAACCCCAGGGCCATGGGTAGGGCATTTGCCTTGCACAAGGCTGACTTGGGTTTAATCCCCAGCATCCCATATGGTCCCTCGAGCATCGCAGAAGTAATTCCTGAGTGTAGAGCCCAGAGTAATCCCTGAGCAACGCTAGGTGTGATCCAAAAGAAGCAAAAACAAAAACAAAAAAACAAAAAAAATCCCAGAAAAAAAAAGCAAAACAAAACAAAAACAACCCAAAACACTAAAAAAACCCCAAAATAAGCAAAAAATACGGTGACTATAATGTAAAAGTGCAAAATGCAAATAGACAATACTTGTTATATCTAAAGGGCTCTTATCATCCAGAAAGACGCCTGCAGACAGCATTCCAGATTGCATAGCAAATGTTCTAAAGAGCAGAGAATCATTTCTAATGCAAAAATGAGAAAAATGCATTCTGTTGCTAGGGAAAAATGATAAAAAGTAATAGTAAATTAAAAAAAACAAATCAGGCAACTAGTTTTAAAACAAAATTGCTTCATAATTATAAAGATAGTTGGCCAGGTAACATATCAAAAATCATCAATCACAATATTAATTAAGGAAATACAGATTAAAACTGTTCTGAGTTATCACTTTGAGTTATTACTTTTCTAGGAGATGAGCCAATGGTGAATGATACATTATGCATTATATAAAAAGGGATACAGGAAAGAGACATTCCACTCACGGCTGATAGGAGAAAACAATAATGCTCTCACACTCAATCGTTATTGAGCATAAGTCAAAACTTAAAATGCGAAAATTTATATACTTAGACATTCTATTTTAGAAATATATAAGAGTTAATAAATGAAGTTAATAAAAAGGAGCTAATAAATGAAGTGCTTTAAGTCACACACAAAGAAAGTTCTTAAAATTTAGTTAGAAGAAAACGTGAACATTTTTGTAATTATATATTGGAATATTTTAATAAAAATTAAAAAAAAATTAGTTAGAAGAAATGAGAAGCAAAGGTTGGATTTAAAAACTACTTCAATTATTTAGGCATAAAATTGAACAATTTGGTTTTTGGAACTGTTAATGCTGACAATGTAGAACTTTATCTGTATATATGGCAATACTCCCTTTTTAGCAAAAGTTTGAAGCAATGAACATATCACATAATATTGTTATTGGAAAAATTATGTCCTTGGAAGAAATCTGGAAATATGTATAAATATGTATATAGATAGTATCTATTATTCGTTGGTAATTGTATGTGGAATTATGCCTTAAAATGCTGTTCTATTGTGTTCAATTTATACAAATGGCTTAAAATAATTTCTGATCTTGAAAGTCAGAAAACATGTATGCTTTAACAAATTTTTTTTATAATTTGAAATAAAAGTTTTGCTTCAAGTTTTGTAAATTTTGACGTGGCTCTTTTATTTTTCTTTTCCCTTTCTTTAAAATTGTCCTGATTCTAGCTTGTAATCTCAAGGTTGCACTGTTTGCCTGAAGACAGTTTGCCAAAAGAGCAAAACAGTTGAACTGTTCTAAGGTTTTAAACTTTGGCCCTTTAACTCTGAGCATTTTAGCTGTTAAGAAACTTCATCCATGAGTAACAGTCTTGTTGTTCAATGGGATTTGCTAGTGAAAAGCTCTCACTTTTATGGCTGTTATCTTCTGCTTCTGTCCAAAAGAAATCTCCTTCAAGATACTGAACTTTGTATCTCAGTTTCTACCTTGCACATAATCAATTATTCAAAATTATTTTGCATCAGTGAATGAACCATAGTTAATGACTGATCTGCAGTCGCTGCTTGAGCAGGTCTTGGTTGTTATTCCATCTCCGTCTCATCCTAAACTTCATCCTTGTGGCACCCCCATCCATTCTTTTTTTTTTGTGTGTGTGTGTTTTGGGTCACACCCGGCAATGCTCAGGGTTACTCCTGCCTCTGCACTCAGGAATCACTCCTGATGGTGCTCAGGGAACCATATGGGATGCCGGGGATCGAACCTGGGCCGTTACAGCCAGATGCGTGCAAGGCAAACGCCCCTACCGCTGGACTATGGCTCCGTCCCCCCATCCATTCTTATTTCTTTATGTCAACTAAGTGACAATTCATATGGGAATCCCTTGCAAGTGGCAAAGTGTTATATCAAGCATAGAGAATTAATATCATCATAAAACTAGTGTCATGTAATTGTTTCTCTTCCTGCACTCAACTTTTAAAATGCGTTTATTACTTTGTTATAAAATACTACTTTACAGTTTTTGAAAAGTAATTGACATATAACCACTGCATAAGTTAAGTGTATATTCATGTATGGGAGTTTAATTTACATATAATGTAAAACTGTGACTACAATCTACAATGGCCTTAGTTAAGACTCATCTCATGCAGATAATCAAAAGGAAAGAAGAAAAAGAGCAGGAAATAATTTTCTTTTGATCAGAATTCTTAATGATACTATCCAGATACATTAGTCAGCTTACGTTAGCTATGTTTATTATTCTGCTAGGACTTATTTGTGTTATAATTGGAAAATTTAACTTAATTAATTTACTTATTTATTTTTTTATAATTGGAAGTTTTTAATACTGTTTAGAAAGGGAGTGTGCCAGATTTATACCCCTATACATCGTTGGTGCTCAATGAATGATTATGAATTGCGTTTTAATATTAAAATTTTATTAATTTGAATTAGAATGTTTTACACAAGAAAGAAATATCTCAATAAATCTAAGGCTTCAGTCTACTCTAAATGACAGGTGTTTTGAGAATTGCACTTGGATATTTTGCTTTTCAAGGACTGAAGATTGAATATTATCAAAGTCTTAACATTATAAATTTAGTTTGCTAGTCTAAAGTTGATTCCAAGTTCTTCTTCCAATGCCTCCACCTACCTTTGCATTACAAAGGTGAGTCTGTGAGGTTCCCCATCTTCACTTCTTGGACCTTTTGAACCCAAACACAATATATGCTTCTCTCTTAGACAATGAGTTGAAAGTCTAATATAGTAACCAGCATAGGGAATAGAGTTCCATATTTGTTGGAAACGTAATTTTCAATGGAGCAGTTGGCAGTTGTAGATGCAATGGGAGTTATTAAAAAGTTAATAGGCAACATGAATATATTTTGGAATTTTCCATTCATCTTTCTGTGATTGTTTTCTAGTTTAATTCCACTGTGGTCTGTGCACATACTTTGTATAATCTGTGAGTGTGTGCTATGGCTCAGTGTGAGCTTGTTGAGTTTTCTGCATGGGCTTGAGAAGAATAAGCATTCTTACTGTTGTTGGATGAAATAGACTGTAGAACCAATTAGATCCAGTTTAATACAATGTTATTTAATTCAAATTCTGATTTTTTTTTTTTTGCTTTTTGGGTCACACCCGGCAATGCTCAGGGGTTTCTCCTGGCTCTGCACTCAGGAATAACTCCTGGCGGTGCTCGGGGACCATATCGGATGCCGGGGATCGAACCCGGGCGGCATGGGCCTGCCGCGTGCAAGGCAAACGCCCTACCCGCTAGGCTATCTCTCCAGCCCCTCAAATTCTGATTTTTTTTTGACTTTTGTGTCACATCGATGATGCTCAGGGGTTACTCCTGGCTCTATACTCGGGAATTACTCCTGGTAGTGCTCTGGGGACCATATGAGAAGCTGGGGATTGAACCTGGGTCAACCACTTGCAAGACAAATGCCCTACCCGCTGGGCTATCACTCCGGCCCCAAAGTTGATTATTTTATCATCATTATTACATAGGCCTGCTTTTTTAGAACTGAAATACAACCAGTACCCAATGTAATTAATTTTAGATATACACATAATGAATTGACATTTTTATAGGAAACAAAATAATCATTACAATGAGACATTTTCCCATCCATTCTTAGGTTTTAAAAAAATTCGCAAAGACTTTGCCTTTGAGTTCCATATTATACACTACGTCTTTGTGTCTCAAAAATTTCATATTTGGGTATTTGTACTTTTGATCCTCTTCACTCTTTGGTTTCTCAAGCATTTGTTAGCATCCTATATTAATTGCTATTTAAGGCATATTGTCTAACTAGAAAAACAATTATTGCCAATATATATTCATTTATTTGAATGCTATTAAAGCTGACTTGTTAATAAAGTATCTAGTTCACTTTCCATTGACTTAGACCTGGTTGAGAGTGCTATAGAAACCCAGGGGTGTAATTTGATACACCGCTCTCTATATGTCCAGTCCTTACCATGCCCATGGCCAAAGTTCCAGTCCCTCTACAGAAAGAAGCCCCGTACTTGTTCCATTCTCCATCCACCCCACCCCCCATTTCCCTCTGAGATCCGTCATGGTCTACAAGTCTAGGAGTAAGTTTGTTGTTTTTCTTGCCAGCTTATTTGCTTTAGTAATATTCTACATAAGACAATTTGATAACAACTCTCATTTCTTTCCCTACTTATTTTTTAGTATAATTACCTCAGATTCTAACAATTTTGTCCCCAAAGACATGAATAAAGAAGCTATGGTATATATGCTCAATGGAATACTACTCTGATAGGATAAAATTGTGCCATTTGGGACTTTTTCTTTCTCTTTCTTTCTCTCTTTCTTTCTTCCTTCTTCTTTCTTTCCTTCCTTCCTTCTTTCTTTCCTTCTTCCTTCTCTTTCTCCTTTCTTTCTTTCTTTCTTCCTTTCTTCTTCCTTTCTTCTTTCCTTCCTTCCTTCCTTCCTTCCTTCCTTCCTTCCTTCCTTCCTTCCTTCCTTCCTTCCTTCCTTCCTTCCTTCCTTCCTTCCTTCCTTCCTTCCTTCCTTCCTTCCTTTCTTTTCTTCTTTCTTTCTTCTTTTCTCCTTTCTTTCTTCTTTCTTTCTCTCTTCCTTTAGTTACAATTAAATACTCCATCAAAGGAGGTTGTATGGCTCTTTAAGACAGAAGTTACTGTGTAACAGTAAGAGATAAGGAAACTAATGAACAAGGTCCCTGTAACAAGAACCATCATGAGGCAATTCATCACTTGACTAAGGAAGGCAGCAGACCTAGACAGGTGGGAAGGAACAGAAGAAATGGCGAAGACCAGGGAGTTGTGATTGTGTTAGCTGGGAGAATAAAACCTATCCTAGAAATTTATTAAAAAGTAATCCTTAGTTCCTTCTGAGTTTCTGTGGTGTGGTCACAAGATAAACACCATAAACTAAAGGTAGATTTACACAATGGAATACTACGCAGCTGTTAGGAACATTGAAGTCATGAAATTTGCCTCTAAATGAATGGACATGGAGAGTGTCACGCTGACTCATGAAATGAGTCAAAGGAGGACAGATATAAAATGACTGAATTCATTTGTAGGATATAAAAAATTCTATGAGACCAATATCCAAGGCAGGAGAAAACAGGGGCCAGGAGGACGTGTCATTGGTTGGAATCTACAACATGAGTGTGGAGGTGGAGGATAGGTAAGATAGAGAGGGACCAGTTTGACAATAATAGTTGGAAATAGTAATGCTAGATTAGAACTGAGTATTGAAAACAAGCAAGGGATATATATATATATATATATATATATATGATAACCTTTCAGTGTCTGAAAACCTCAATGTGCAAAGGAGATATAGATAGGGAGAGAGAGAGAAGGTTATGGAGGGTGAGTGGGAGGAAATGGGGCCATTGGTGTAGGGAAATGTGCACTGGTGGAGGGATGGGTGTTGGAACACTGTATGACTGAAGCCCAATCATGAACAGCTTTGTAATGGTTTATTGCACGGAGACACAATGAAAAAAGAACAGTGAGAGAGGACAGTGGCAGTTGAAGGTTGTATTTTCAAATATGCACACACAAAGTCTCCCTTGCTTAAACTCGAGGTAGAATTAGATGCCACCGCTGATTTAGGGCTTGGGGAGTTTGGAGAACTAGGTTCTCAATGACAAACTAAGAAAACATTTTCTTCTTCTCTAGCATCTTCCGTAAGGCATCTTTGATCTCTTTGTTCCTCAAACTGTAAATAAGAGGGTTCAACATGGGGATCACCAGTGAATAGAACACGGACACCACCTTGTCCCTGCCAAGTGAGTAGCTGGAGCTGGGCCGCAGGTACATGAAAAGGCCTGTCCCATACAAGAGTGTCACCACCATCAGGTGTGAGGCACATGTGTTGAAGGCTTTCCTTCTGCCTTCCACCGAGCGGATCTTTAGGACCGCAGACACGATGTAAGTGTAGGAGACTAGGAGGATGACAAACGAGGTCCCTACAAGAATGACCACCACGAGGAAGTTGACCACCAGACTGAGGAAGATGTCAGAGCAAGCCAGTGCCAGGACTGGAGGGAGGTCACAGAAGAAATGGTTGATGACATTGGGGCCACAGAATTCAAGTCGAAATATGGAGCTGGCCTGAATCAGGGAGCTCAAGAAGCCACCAACATACGCCCCACCACCATGCGTGTACAGAGGCCTGGGGACATGATGACAGTGTAGAGCAGGGGGCTGGAGATGGCTGCGTAGCGATCGTGAGGCCATAACAGTGAGCAAGAAGCACTCAGTCAGACCCAGACCGATGAAGAAAAAAAAATTGAGCAGCGCATCCCAGGAATGAGATGGTTTTCTGCTTTCGGAAGAAGTCCGTGAGCATCTTGGGAGCCACAGTGGATGAGTAACAGATGTCAATAAAGGACAAGTTGCTGAGAAAAAGTACATGGGTGTGTGCAGACGGGTGTCGCCTCTGATCAGAAAGATGAGGGCCAGGTTCCAGGTCACAGTCACCAGATAGATGCTGAGGAAGGTCACAAAGAGGATGACCTGGATTTCTGGGTGGTCTTCAAATCCCAGGAGGACAAACATGGTGACTGATGAGCTGTTCCAGGATTTCTCTGTAGACATGTTTCCTATGAGCCACCAGGAGCAGAAGCAGACCTGGGATGATAATAGTGACACACTTCACAGGGGATGCCTGAAAGGAGGGGGTGTGTTATGGGTTCCAGCTGCTTGCAGATTCCCTCTTCAGGGGCAAGTGGAGTATTGTTTTATTACCATTATTTATTATTTGTTTGGGGGTGTCTTCTGGCGGTGCTCAGGGTTGATTCCTGGTTCTGTGCTCAGGTCACTCCTAGCAGACTTGGGGAAGTTTAAATAGGTGTTGGGGATCAAACTTGGATTGGCTATGTAATGCCCTACCCTCTGAACTATCACTCTGGCCCTATATTGTTAATTTAAAAAAATATGTGAAAACTGGGCCCAAGTACAGTGGTACAGTGCTTGCTTGGCACCTAGTCAGACCTAGGTTTAATACCTGGCACCATATGTGGTCTCCCAAGCTCCACTAGGAGTGATCCCAGAGCCCATATCCAGGAGTAAACCCTGAGCACTGCCAGGAATGGTTCCAAAACAAAAACAAGCAAACAAACCAAAAAATGAGAACTTGAATTGATTTAATCAATATATAATTATGATACATTACATTCTAAAATCATGTGAAATTCCTGATCAATTTGAACAAAACCTTGAAAACGAAATATATGATGTTTTATTTCATGAAATAGCACTTAACATTTTGGTGTATGCTTTCTAAGTGTATGTGAATGCCTATATGTGTGGGTGTTTTATTGTAGAACAAAACCCTCTATAACTAAAATAGTTTAATTATACCTAGTCATGCCAAAAACTAGTAACAATTATGGACCTCATTCCCATGTCCTAAAGGAATGGTTTGAGGCTCTTCCTTTTCCTGGAGCAAACAGATGCCCTTGGGCTACACTCACTTCAACAGGATGTATGGAGATGTTACTGGTGTCCGCTCAAGCAAATCGATGAACAACAGGAAGACAAGTGATACAAGTGATACTAGTGATACCTAGTCATTAACTTCACAGAAAGGGAATTAGTAATTTACCAAAACATTTTTGGGGGATGGCTCACATCTGACTGTGCTCAGGAGCTATTCCTGCCTTTGTGCTCAGGCATAATCCCTGGTGGTGCTTGGTGGTGCCTGGTGGTGCAGGGGATTTGAACCAGACTTGTCACATGCAAGGTGCTTCTCTTCTCTATGATCTCTCTGGCCCTGCACTTTATCAAATTACTTTGATTTCCCCCTGCTCAATTGATAAGGTCTAGTTCATTTCAGTACCCCCCAAGTTTGACAGTTTAATTCATAAATATCTCTAGTCAAGATCTCACTAATTTTCTTCGGAAACTTGCACAAAGAACTACCCTGACACAAGACTCTCCACTTCTTAGCGCCTACGATAGCTCTGAGCCCTCCAAACTGGAACAGTGAGAGAATCACCACAGCATCATTTGCTCAGAGTTCAGACAACCCCTAACATGAATTCAATTCTTGCTAGTACTGGTAATGCGAAAGCAGATTTTCCTGTGCTCGTGGGTTCTAGAGAATTGTATGAAAGATTTGCATATAAAACTCGGAAGAAAGTTAATACAGATGGTTTCAGGTCCCTCCGCAGATGCCTAGGCCTCTCTATTATCCATGAATGCTGCCCACTTAACTATTAGCCATGAACGCCGTCCAGTGTTTGACCTCCCTGTTCTGTCCCACGCAGTCTACTCGCCTCGAGTGAACGAGATCACGTGTCCTGTCCCTGCACTGCTCTGTCTTATATGCTTTCCTGGAGATGGCCATGACCACTTTATCCCTTTCCTGGACGTCCAAGCCCAGCTTATACCTGAGTTACCTGGGGTGCGAACCCAGCCTGTAGTCTGCCCATCTGGCCCCGAGGAGTCTCAGCTGGCTCACGCAGGCCTACCTGACCTGTGGAGAGAGCAGTGGACTCCATATTGATGCCAGCCCCCACCTCTCCTCTCTCTGGCTCTCTGTTCTCTGTGGGCTGGCACTAGGGGCTGTTTGTGTATTCAAACCCCACCCCCAGTCTGCCCCTTCTATGTCCTGATTGGCTACCTGTTCCAGGGCTGAGAGATTTAAAGTAACCTGGTGCTCTACACCTCTACCTGACGTCACACTGTGACTGTAAATTAGCCTGCGTTCAGTTAGCTTGTACTTTCATATTAAAGACATATAGTCTTCCCAGAATCAGAAGAGAATTCTTTTCCTTTGAAAGCAAGGGACCCATGATAAATTTTTCTTAACTTAATGCTGATATAGAGCTACATGGAAATATTTGGAAATAAAAGACACAATTCTACTGGACTTCTACCCATTCTGGGTTATAGCTTGAGATCTGTGCTGTGATTCATGGTCATATAGGGGTACCTAATAATGTTAATAAAAATAGGAGATTGATAAGGTGGTGTGTGTGTGTGTGTGTGTGTGTGTGTGTGTGTGTGTGTGTGTGTGTGTGCTGTGTAGGCTGCGGGTTGATCCCACAGTTGGTGTGATTGAGGGCTACTCTTGTCTAAGTGCTATGGGGGTTCTTACTGGTTATGTTTGGGGGGTTAATATCATATGAGAGATTGACTCTGGGGCTACCACATGGAAACATGGCCTCCAGATCATTGGGCAATCTTCCTGATGTGAGGATAAGGTGGTTAAGGAATCTAGGTTGATTTCAAGACAAGCCTGGTTTCTTTTTGCATTAATTTTTTGGTGCCACACCCAGAGATATTGCTGGATCTGAGCTCAGGGAATATTTCTGGCAGTCTCAGGGAACTATATTGGATATCAGATATTGAGCCCGGAGTGGCCACATGTAAGGCAAGTACCCTACCTGCTATGCAAGTCCTCAGTCCCCACCTGGTTCTAATTGTGAATTTGTCACTTATCATCTGGTGCATGTTAAGTAACACCAAGTTTAGCTTTAGTGAGTTTCATTTTCTCCATTTCCTGAGTTTCATTTTCTCCATTTCCTGAGTTTCATTTTCTCCATTTCCTGAGTTTCATTTTCTCCATTTGTAAAACAAATACACATAAAATTGACTATGTAGTAGAATTGTTTGAGAATTGCTTATAATGGTGCACAAAAATGTTCAGAAATAAGATGCTTGCTTAATAAATTAGGACTGTGAAAAGTCCCTTGAAGGTGTTTTATACGCATTGGTGGAGGGTCCCTGATCTTGCTGGTAGGTTTGGGGTTGAAACATCGAATACCTAAAAAGCTATTGTTAAAGCCTTGTAAGTCATTGTACTCTAAAATAGTTTTTTTTTCTTATAAAAACAAAATGTTATTTTGGAAATACTTCTTTAGCTGGTTGGAGTGTGTTATTTACAGAAACAGGTTCACTGAAGAACCACATAGGTTTGTAAGAAGTGTGTAGGAAGAGGTTGGAGAGATCACACAGTAGGTAGGGTGCTGGCCTTGCATGCAGTTGACCCAAGTTCCCCCTGGCACCCCATCTGGTCTCTTTAGTCCACAAGGAGTGGTGATCCCTGAGCTGAGAGCCAGGAGTCAGGTTGCCCCAATCCAAAAGTCAACCACCACCACCACCACCACCGTCAACAAAGAGAAGTGTTTAGGAGCAAGTAAGGCTAAAGAATTTAATGTTTTTGATGAGGCTTAAAAAGTGAATGAATGTTTTAAAACAGTTATCTTAAGTATGGATAATTAAATCAGCTCTATCTGAAATAAAAAAAAACAAATTAAGAAATTAAATAGTAAGTATATCCTTTCAAGTCATTTTCTAGCAGGTTTAATAGCTTTGAAGTGATATATTATTCTTCCTGAAAAAAAAGCCAGTCAGAACATCAAAACATGAGCAAATTTGATGCGTTCATATGTATATTTATTCTATATATGACTGCTATACACCACTCTTATGTGTGTATATGCGGTTGTACATACACAGCATATATAAAATATACATATACATATATATGTAGATATAGTTTTTATGTATGTATATAAGGGAACAAATAAGAAAATAGATACCTGGTTCATTTAGGTCAAGGCTGAGACTTTTAACCTTTATTACTTGAGTCTATGTAATTTTAATGTATTTGAGTCCTATGTAAGTTTAATGTATTTGAGGATTACCTCAAATACCTGTGAATAAGAATGAGAGCATATTACATTTAATATTCAATATCCTTTTGCTCCATTTCTCACCGGTTCAACTCAGAATTCCCAGTCTATTGAAACATTCATTCATGTATTTCTGGATATGTGATATTAAAATATAACTCAGTTTATTGTGCTTCTTTTGCTTTTTTGGTCACACCCGGCAATGCTCAGGGGTTATCCCTGGCTCTGCACTCAGGAATTACTCCTGGCGGTGCTCGGGGGACCATATGGGATGCCGGGGATCGAACCGGGCTGGCACAGGCCGGCCGCGTGCAAGGCAAACACCCTACCCGCTGGGCTATCGCTTATTGTGCTTCGAGAGACTCACAGACATGGGGCAGAGCTTCTACTTGCTCTCCCTGTGCCCAGCCGCTGCTCACGAGGTGCCCAGGAGGGATGGCAGGTTCTAGCCCTGGCCCGCCACCCCAGCAGAGCCTTTCAACAAGCCAGACGACCCCCCACTCCATGAGGGCCTCCATTTTCCACATCCGGACTTCTCTCTCATCAGAACTCCACCCAGCAGACCAGCCTATCACAGCCTGGCTTGCGCAGCCACTTGGGAACGCGCGGTTCATCAATAAATGCTGGACTTAGAGATGACTACAAGAGTATGCTACCTGCACGGCAGAGCCTGGCAAGCTACCCGTGTTGTATTTGATATGCCAAATACCAGTAACAATTATAGACCTCATTCCGGAATGGATTGAGGCTATTTATGTTCCTGGAGCAAGCAGATGCCCTTGGACTCTACTAGCATGAGACAGGATATATGGAGATGTTACTGGGGCCCGCTCGAGCAAATCGATGATGTGTGGGAAGACAGTGACAGTGATCTGAAATAAGCTCACAAAGAGGGGCTTCTTCCTTTGAGAGGGAAATTTCTGATTTTTCAACAAATCTGGGAGGTTGTTAGAACTGAGTCTAGATTCCTACTTACACCTATGATATAAGAGTGATCAACCCCAAGCTTGTGCTAAAGTGCCAAGGAAGGAGATTTGAGAGGCTCAGCAGCCCTTACCAGGTTAACTGATGCTGGAGCTTTCTCTTTGTGAACAACAGCCTCCAAAACCAGGGAGGATCTATAACAATACAGTAATATTAAGCACCAAGCCCCATACCTTGGACACTAAAACACTCAGAAGTTGGGTACAGGTAGAGTTAATTTATGACTTAGATAATCTTTCACCAAATATCCGCAAGGCAGTATCAAACAAAACTTCCCTAGTTTGGGCTTAACAGATGAAATTGGTGATAGAAGGAAATAAACCATAATAATCACAAAGATCTCAGTCAAATGATGGAGTTTTTTTTTTTTTTAAGTGTGTTTGTGTGTTCTTTCCCCCAGTCTGTCCTGCTCTGGGATCTGTTCATTGCACCACACTCTTCCTACTCTCACCTTGCAGGAACCTGGTACTTTCAAGTCTCATTCTGTCTTTCACCTAAATGCATAAATAATGGTTGAAACAGTCTCTTGTGGCCAGAGCGATAGTTGGCGGTTAGGGAATTTGCAAAGTGGTCGAACCCCGGTTTGATCCTAGGCATCCCATATGGTCCCCTGATCACCAGGAGTAATTCCTGAATGCAGAGGCACTCTGAGCATCACTGGGTGTGAACCAAAAAAGCAAAAAAAAAAAAAAAAAAAAAAAAAAAAGAAAGAAACTTAGTCTTTCAACATGAGACAAACATTTTAAATGATACCAGGGATTTAATACATGAGTTAATATTTGGATGGGAAGGACGAGATGGTACAGCAGGTACCATCTTGTTTTTCTTGCAGTACAGAACCAGGAATAAGCCCTGAGCACCTTTGGATTGGCCACAAAACACACCCCTACTCCAAAGAAAAAAACACAACAAAACAAAAAGATTTACGTGATGAGATTCAAGTCATCAGTTAAAAAGAGAAGGAGGTTTTTAGAGTGCAGAGGTTGCTCCAGTGTTTGGAAAATCTGCTGTGTAACTTCGTACTACTTATAGCCCTTCTGAATTGCTTTTTTAGATTATGTACCAATAAGAAATGTTGGATTAAGGGAGTAGCTCACCTGACAGATATTTCACTCCTTTCTTCTCTTCCTACTTGCAAAGACTCAAGCCTCATTCAGAAATTTCCTCAAAAGAGCAGAAAAGTGAGGGAAAATTCACTCAAATTCACTCTTCTCCTAGTTTTGAAATACTTTCAAAATAACCTCCAATGTGATTAGAATAACAGAAGAGTTTCTCAAATATTGCAGCTTCCTCTTCTCTGCCTAGACTGTCCCTAAATGCCCTCAGACACACATTCTGGGCAGCAGCAGAATATGTATGAATTTGAGTGAATTTGTAACTGATGACTTGAATCTAATCACATTGGGGGTTATTTTGAAAGTATTTCAAAACTAGGAGAAGAGTGAATTTGAGTGAATTTCCCCTCCCTCTATCTCTCTCCTTGGAGATGTTTCATTACATTTGCCCTTGAGTGCACCCATGACTGGGTCTGAGTTTGGGAAACCCGTGAAGAGTTGAGTGGTATAGTGAAGGACTAAAGGCTGAAGTCCTTACTCATCTGTGGCTCTAGCGTGTGCTATAACGTGAGATTGAAACTGGGCATAAGCTCAAAATAAATCAATAAAGGTCTCATGGTTGTACTTACCCTGCACCTAGTGATCTGGTTTTCCTTTTCTGGTAGCGTCTAGACTTCTGCGTGGGAAGGATGTTATCAGGTTTGAGCAGTCGCTTCCCAAACTGGGAGAGTTAATGGGTTTCCAGAGCCAACGTGAGAGTGTTTCGTTCCTCAAAGTTCTACGTATTCTCCTGCTGCCCAGAATGTGTGTCTGAGGGCATTTAGGGACAGTCTAGACAGAGAAGAGGAAGCTGCACTATTTGAGAAACTCTTCTGCTATTCTAATCACATTGGGGGTTATTTTGAAAGTATTTCAAAACTAGGAGGAGAGTGAATTTGAGTGAATTTTCCCCCCACTCTATCTCTCTCCTTGGAGATGTTTCATTACATTTGCCCTTGAGGATATTTTCTGAAATAGAAAAGAATGTATCATTCAAACTTTACACATTTGTCATTAATTGATCTCTGGGGTGGTATGCCTATTTCCCAGACACAGATGGAGCTGCTACTGGCTCTCCCTGTGCTCAACTGATTATGAGGTGTCCAGGAGGGAGGGCGGGTTTGGACCCTGGCCCGCCACCCCATTAGAGCCTTGGAAGAAGCTAGAGGAACCCCCCACACCATGATGGCAGCCATTTTCAATGTCCGGATTACACAACTTGTCAGAGCTCCATCCAAAAAAGAAGCCAATCTCAAGTACAGTCCATCAGAACCCACCCCCAGAGAGAAGCCTATTTCCAAGACACCGATGGAGCTGCTACCAGCTCTCCCTGTTTTGCTGCCACAAAGTGGACTGTGGTACATCAGTAAATGCCAAAACTAAGAGCACCCACAGAGCAGAGCCTGGCAAGCTATCCATGTGGTATTTTATAGCCCAAAACAGTAACAATAATAGACCTCATTCCCATGACCTAAAACGAATGGTTTGAGGTTCTTCATGTTCCTGGAGCAAACAGAAGCCCTTGGGCTATACTAGCACGTGGCAGGGACAAATGAAGATGTTACTTGCGCCAGTTCGAGCAAATCTATGATCAACAGGAAGACAAGTGATACAAGTGATACAGTGATAAGATGGAGAATACATCTTATATAATTGCTCTAAAGACATTAAGCTCCATCCCAGTGACTAGCTTCTCCAGTCGCCATAGGTTTAATCAAGATCTTTCTGATACTTGAACAAACTTGGGCTAGCAGTGGAACATGTGCACTGTAGCATACCTAGACTGCAGAAGGAATCAAGATGACCTATATGTATTATAATGACAATAGTTATAGTATGGTACAATATAGTAAATGTAAAATGATAATACACATGATATTACGTATACACATATATGTGTGGTTCTCCCACTCTTCTTTGAACCTCTTTGACTTTAAGTATTTTTGTCCATCCATCCATCCATCCATCCATCCATCCATCCATCCATCCATCCATCCATCCGTCCAGCCATCCATCCATCCATCCATCCATCCACCACCCACCCCCTCTATCATCTATCTATCTATCTATCTATCTATCTATCTATCTATCTATCTATCTATCTATCTATCTATCTATCTATCTATCTATCTATCTATCTATCTATCTATCTATCTATCTATCTATCTATCTATCTATCTATCTATCTATCTATCTATCTATCTATCTATCTATCTATCTATCTATCTATCTATCTATCTATCTATCTATCTATCTATCTATCTATCTATCTATCTATCTATCTATCTATCTATCTATCTATCTATCTATCTATCTATCTATCTACTTTTTAGGTCACATCCAGCTGAAAAAAAAGACCTGAAATACCAGAATAAGCCTATCAAGGAAATTAAAACTGTCACTGTCACTGTCTGTCAATGTCTTCCCGTTCATCATCGATTTGCTCGAGCGGGCACCAGTAACATCTCCATATGTCCTGTCTCATGCAAGTAGAGCTCAAGGGCAGCTGCTTGCTCCAGGAACGTAAAGAGCCTTAAACCATTCCATCAGGTCATGGGAATGAGGTCTATAATTGTTACTGGTATTTGGCATATCAAATACGACACGGGTAGCTTGCCAGGCTCTGCCATGTGGGTAGCATGGAAATTAAAACAGTGATTAAAAATCTGCCCACACACAAAAGCCCAGGTCTAGATGGATTCACTAGTGAATTCTTCCAAACTTATAAAAAAGGACCTACTGTTAGTCCTTTCAAGTGCTTCCAGGAAATAGAAGAAACAGAAAGACTCCTAAATTTCTTCTGAGTCACATATCACCCTGATACCCAGAGCAGGCAGAGACAACACAAAAAAGGAAAACTACAAACCAATCTCCCTTATGAGCTCAGATGCTAAGATCTTCAACAAAATACTAGCAAACAGAAACCAAAGACTCATCAAAAAGATTATGCATCATGACCAAGTAGGATTTATTCCTGGAATGCAAGTATGGTTCAACACTCTCATGTCAATCAACATAATACATCATGTCAATAAGAGAAAGAAAACCATATAATCATACCAATAGATGCAGAATAAGCATTTGACAAGATCCAACACTTGTTCATGATAAAAGCTCTCCATAAAATGGGAATTGAAGGAATCTTCCTCAACATAGTTAAAGCCATCTACCAAATGCCCACAGCTAGCATCATTCTCAATGAGGAAAAACTGAAGGTCTTCCCCCTAAGACTGGAGACAAGACAAGGTTGCACACTCTCACCTCTTTTATTCAATATAGTACTGTAGCAATTAGAGAAGAAAAGGACATTAAGAACATCCAGATAGGCAGGGAAGAAGTCAAACTATCACTATTTGCAAATGACATGATATTATACCTAGAAAACCTTAAGTATTTTAAATGATTAGAAACAGCCTTGTTGAGTATCCACTGTGGGGATTATAAAATTAATTCATCTATTTAAAATTCTTCCACTGTACCAGGTAATTTATATCTGTTAGCACTTCCCATAACAATTTGCAGTTAATGGATGCTAACTTTGATTTTTTAACACTTTGATTTTGAAGAATACTTTGATTTTGAAGAATACTTTGATTTTGAATAACTTTGATTTTGAAGATGTGACTTTTCTTCTCCTTCTCCTTCTTCTTGTCCTTCTCCCCCTCCTCTTCTTCCTCCTCCTCCCTCCTCCTCCTCCTCCTCCTCCTCCTCTTCTTTATCTCTCTTTCTCGATTTTCTTACACATTGTGGCTTGCAATACATTGTGTAGATGTACCATAGTTTCTTTATCCAGTTGTCTGTTCTCAGGCAGTCAGTTTGTTTCTATATTCTGGCTCTTGTGAATAGTGCTTCTTTGGGCATAGAAGTGCACATGTGTTTTTGGCTCCCAGGGTATATTCCCATTCCCAGGAATGATATTGCTGTTCAAATGGGAACTCAATTTCTAGTTTTATTGAGGAATGTCCATATTCGACTTTCCCGCCATCAATGGATCAAGAGTCCCTTTCTCCCTTCATCCACGCCAGCCAACCAAGAACTCTTGGTTGTTCTTTTGAATGTGTGCCAGTGTCTGTGGAGTGAGAAGATACCTCATTGTTGTTTTGATTTGTACCTCCCTGATGATTAGTGATTAAGAGCATTTTTCATATGTCTTTTGACTATTTGAATTTCTTCTTTGAGGAAGTTTCTGTTCATTTCTTCTCCCCATTTTTTTGAAGGGCAGGCTGTTTTCTTTTTTTTTTTTTGGCTGTTTTCTTCTTATAAAGTTATACCAGTGTCTTATATATCTTGGATATTAACCCTTTATCAGATGGTGTTGGATGACAGGCTTAGCTACCTTTGGAGCTTTGCTGTTTTACCCACTCACAGCTTAATCTACTTACATGTTTTTAAGCCAAGGTTCATTCTAATGAGATCTCTCTTCTATGTAAACACTGATAAAGGGTATGGCAGTTTCAGAAGTCACCTGACTCTGAATAACTTCTGACTTATTATACATCTACTAAGATGTCTATACTATCGGTTATACCACCCTGAACGCACCTGATCTCGTCTGACTAAGACGTCTATGTTATCTAGATTGGGCACAGGTATCAACTAGATTACATGAAGCCCATGAAATTAATATGTATTACCTTATATCAGTCACCCTCTCCCCAGTGATTACATAAGAGATAATCTCGGAAGAAGGGACTAGTCCTTGGCGTAATCCTTATAGTAATAGGGTGTGGCACCACCCTTCTACACTCTGTTTAGGGTTCTTTGTTGACAGGACCCTCCCCTATCAACAGATAGGATTACTTTGGTGTATATAAGGGGACTGACTTGAGGCACTTGCCCGTTTTTTCCTGCTCCTTCTTTTGGGTAGGACTTCTCTCGGGTGAGATCCTCTCTCATTGGTGAGAGACTTGGGCTCTCTTGTGCACTCTAAGTTCTGACCAGAGCTAGAGTTCTTTCATTATATTTGATTGTGGTAGTAGAGCTTTTGTACGATTAAAAGCCTGTTTGGAACTGCACAGGACCCGTGATCTGTTCCCCGGTGGCCTTGGAGGTAGAAGAGAACTTCTGTCCTGATACTGTCAGGGACCCCAGCAGCTCCCGACAAGATGGGAATTGGGCAAATATTCTTACCCATTCTGTGGGCTGTCTCTGTATCTTGGTCATCGCTTCTTTTGAGGTGCAGAAGCTTTTCAGTTTCATATAATCCCATTTGTTTATCTTTGCTTCCATTTGCTTTGTTAGTGGTGTTTCATCATTGAAGAAGCCTTTAGCTTCAATGTTGTGGAGTTTTCCTATGTCTTCTTTGATGTACTTTATTGATTCAGGTTTGTTATTGAGATATCCCCTCTCCTCACATTACTATCTCTATGACAGACTCTCTCTCTCTCCCTCTCTCTCTCCCGCTCTCTGTCTCACTTTCTCTCTATTTTCCTTTTGCATATTCTGGTTTGCAGTACAGGGCTATCATGTATATCCTTTCACCAATTTTTTTTCTATTTATTCTTTATTTCTTTATTTGATAAATGGAATTGTTTTATTACTAAGAGTCCCTTCTGTTATGTTAATTAATACCCCAGATGTATCACCAATACAAACCCACTTCAAAATTTGTTGTGTTAATTAGCAAAATTCTTGGTATTGAACAAGAGAAAAAGGAAACAAAGAGATTAAGCCATTTGCAGACTTTCTGATTACTTGTTTTCCTGGCTACTTCTTGAAGGTGAAATCTTATTTATAAAACTCACTGAACTGGGGATGGAGCGATAGCCCAGAGGGTAGGGCGTTTGCCTTGCACGCAGCCAGCCCATGCCGGCCCGGGTTTGATCCCGGCATCCCATATGGTCCCCGAGCACCGCCAGGAGTAACTCCTGAGTGCAGAGCTAGGAGTAACCCCTGAGCATCTCGGGTGTGACCCAAAAAAGCAAAAAAAAAAAAAACTCACTGAACTGAGGTGTTATTTCAAATAATCATCACATATATGAAGTCACACTGAGATACTGAAGCACTTTTAAAGTGCTGGATTCATATATTTATTTTCATTTATATCCAGGAATAATCATTTTCTGCATGTACTCTTGGAACACGTTTGTTGGCACAGACATAGGGCAGAGCTACTACTGGCTCTCCCTGTGCCCAGCCGCTCAGGAGGCGCCAGGGAGGGATGGCGGGTTCTAGCTCTGGCCTCGCCACCCCAGCAGAGCCTCGGAACAAGCCAGACGACACCCCCACTGCATGAGGGCCTCCATTTTCCACATCCGGACGTCCCCCTCATCAGAACTCCACCCAGAAGACCAGCCTATCACAGCCCGGCTTGCTCAGCCGTGAGGTTCATCAATAAATGCTGGATTTAGAGATGACTACAAGAGTATACCACCTGCATGGCAGAGCCTGGCAAGCTACCCTTGTCGTATTTGATATGCCAAATACCAGTAACAATTATAGACCTCATTCCCATGACCTGATGGAATGGTTTGAGGCTCTTTATGTTCCTGGAGCAAGCAGGTGCACTTGGGCTCTACTTGCATGAGACAGGTCATATGGAGATGTTACTGGTGCCCGCTCGAGCAAATCGATGATGAACGGGAAGACAGTGATACAGTGATATCCAGGAATACTTTCATTTCTTTTTGGAATTCCTCTTGCGACAGATCTTGATAAGTAGTGTATAGTTAATTGTTCAAAAGTTTGAGTCTAATCAATTTTCCGTTTGTGGTCAATTTCTATGATCAAAGCATTGGGGTCTGACAGGAAACCTGCTATGACTTCTATTATCTTGAATTTTATGTTTTTTGTTTTTGTAGGATACACCCAGCATGTGGTCTATCCTACAGAATGACTCGTGCACTGGAGAAGCTTTTGGGGCATGGAGAACCTAGTAAATATCTACTAAGTTCAAATTTTCCATTTCTTCCTTTAGGGTCTCTGTCATTATTAGTTCTCTGGTTGATCTGTGTAATGGTGGGGTGATATTAAAATCTACCACTTTTGTGCTGTTATTGATATTTCCCTTCAGGCCTGTGAGGACTTATTTTGCATATCTTAATGCTCCCTCATCTGTCAATGAGTGCTGTCTGGATCCATACATATCCTAACTATTATACAGTGTCCATCTTTGCTCTTTATTACCTTTTTGTAGTTTGAAATCTATCTACCTATCTAAACACATGTATATTTCATGTTCCAGCCATTTTCATCTATCTTGATGCTTCAAGTGTGTCACTTCTAAGCAGCAGAAGGTTGTTTTATTCCCATTTGGTCCAACTCCTCTTTTTATTGATCGAACTATATTTTTATTGACGAACCAATTTATATCGTCAATAATTGATGTGTCATTTTTATCAATGAATTTAGGCCATTGAAATTATATGAATGTTTGAAACAAACTGTCTGTGGCCTCTGTGGTCGATTCAGGATATTAGTGTAATTTTTGTTTCTTTTACCTTTTATTCACCTTCTAGAAGATTCCATTCATTGTATTCTCTTTTAATGTTCATGAACTTCCTTACCTGCTATTTGTTGGTGAACTTATTATTTATTTATGGTCTTTGTGTTTTGGACCGCACCTGACAGTGCCCAGGGATAACTTGAAGAAGTGCCTCGGGAACCATATTCTATGCTGTAGTTGAACTGCGGTCAGCCATGTACAAGGGAAATACTTTTTCCAATGTGCCATCTCTCTGCCCTGTCTGTGAAATTTTGTGTCACTGCTTTGAACTTGAATAA
>JAJIBD010035244.1:0-12500 GCA_021461705.1 Cryptotis parvus
GTCACCAGTAACATCTCCATATGTCCTGTCACATGCTAGTGTAGCCAAAGGGTGTCTGCTCACTCCATAACACTGAAGAGCCTCAGATCATTCCTTTAGGTCATTGGAATGAGGTCTACAATTGTTACTTGTTTTTGGCATATCAAATACAACACAGGTAGCTTGCCAGGCTCTGCCATGAGGGTTGGTATACTCTCATAAACCACACACTCAGAACCATTACACTTCCTTACACAATGTGGCATCTCTTGATGATGGACCGCACTCTTACTATTGCTTTCTATGCTGGGAAGTCTCTGAGGACGGATATTTTCAAGTACCACTTCTCCATCTTTTCCCCTTCTGAACTTGGTGTGTGTGTGTGTGTGTGTGTGTGTGTGTGCGCCGCGTGCAGTGCCTGTCCTACCAGTTGCCTTCTAGTCTGATCCATGGCTCTATTTGTGTGATTATCCCCCTGCGGCACCCTTGGAATAACCTTTCACTCTCTGTATTCTGTGAGGATTTTTTATACACTATTTTTGCTCTTTTTATCCTTGAGGTCATTTTCTGGGTGGGAGACAGTAGGAAAACAGGGGGTATCTAATTCCGCATTTTCACCAAAGAACACGTTCTTCCCCTCACTGAAGGAAAAATAAGAAAACATGGACTTAAGCCTGAAAGAGAAGGAGCTGGACTAGATGAAGTGGAGAACTTCCTCTGGGTGAGGCAGTGCTGATCTTCTCCCAACTGGTAACACGGTGACCACAACTTCTCTTCCCTTCAGGAGCTGACCGGAGAATGGAACCAAAGACTCTTGACCGAGTGGTAAGTGATCAATGCTGTTACTATGGTCACTGATGTTTTTAACCTGAGGCAAATTCATGAATTTATAAGATGAAGGAACAGAAAAAGAAATTAGGGATGTGACTCAGAGGTAGAATTCATGCCTTTCATGTTGGGAGCACTAGGTTTGATCTCCAGCATTGCAAAAATTTTTTGAAAGTGTCAATATTTGCCTTTGCAGTAACCTGCTTCTGTACTTAATAGTTTCTAGACCTTATGTTTACTCATAATTATTAAATGTGACAAACGATTTTATCTTTCCTTGATTACCAAAAAAAGAGATGAAAGTAACCCAAGAGTGAAAGTATTAAAATAACAAGTATGGGACCGGAGCAATAGCCCAGGGGTAGGACGTTTGCCTTGCCGCGGCCAGCCTGTGCCGCCCGGGTTCGATCCCGGCATCCCATATGGTCCCCGAGCACCGCCAGGAGTAATTCCTGGAGTGCAGAGTCAGGAGAAACCCCTGAGCATTGCCGGGTGTGACCCAAAAGCAAAAAAAAAAAAAAAACTACCTAATTTCCTGGGGTCAAAAAGTAATTTTTTTTACCATTTGGTAAGCTGATCAATCCAAGCTTCTAGTACCAGCATATTTGATAGGGCCTCATAGAAGTTTTCTTCTCCTTTGTCCACATTGGTGGGCAGAACAAGCAATTTTTCTGGATTTTTAGGCTTTAGGTCACCTGCATACAAGGCAAGTACCCTACCAGCCGTGCTATCTCTCCAGCCCCAGGAATCATTATTTTTAAATTTAATTGATTAAGTTTTAAATCCTTTGACAGCTGGAGAGATAGTAAAGAGTTTTAGGTACTTATCTTGGATATGACTAACCCTGTTTAATCCCTAATACCACAAAGCATTCCTTAAGCTCAGTCAGAGGTAATTCCTGAGTGCAGAGCCCAAAGTAGTCCTGAGCACTGCTGGGTATAGCCCAATGCCCAGCCCCGATTTAGTGTTGACTTTATTCAACAATATATCAATACTTCAGGAGTCACCTAACAAGTAGAAGGGAACTCTAAAGAGATGTACACAAAAAAGAAAGACTGAGAAGCACAAGACAATCAAGGAAGTTGTACCAGCAGGCCAATGGTTTCTAGTGAAGTCTTCTTGAGGGATGGAAGTGTTGGATGAGGTAGGTGGACTCAACAGTGCTGATCTGGTGGATTGTGATTGTTCTGTTGTGAAGGATCATAAAGATTCTACTCCTGGGACAGCTTGAAGCTAAAATTAATTATGTACAAAATATCCTTGTCTCCCCCCACCCCATCACGTGCACACACGCGAGCACGTGCACACACACAAACAACACACACACACACACACACACGAATTGTTTTGGCAGGAGGGAAGCCATAAATATTCAGGTCACAATATATCTATAACTCATACTCTATCATCAGAGCTGTTAAAATTATGATTCTCAGACACAAGTTTCTCTTAGAGGAACTTCAGATGTACCCCATTTCACTATCTTTCATCTACAAAAAGGAACCAAATTAAAATAAAAGTGCTAATATTTAATCTCTAGGCAATTCACCTAATGGTATCCGTTTCTCCTTTCTAAAGGGGCCCTGATTTTATTTGCAATGACAGTGGATTCAGCTGCAATAAATAGTGCCCTTCACACTGTCTATTGCAGTGAGGGTGGCCAGATAAGTTTTCTCATTTAGATGTTATCAGAAATCTGATGGATCAGGCTTTAGAAAGCTACTAATTATCTCCTAAGTAGGACATAATTGGGCTTGTTCAGAGCATTTGATTTTGCTTTTTCTGCTTCTGGAAAGGAATGTCAACACAAAATCTTGGATTTCCTTAGCTGCTTTGTGAACTTCTGGGAAAATGAGAAGCAACGTATTGGCAGAAAACCCAGCTGGGCATCACCCTGAAGGGCGAAGGGGAGCCAAGCCAACAGCGTTCACCCTCCGGCACAGGGCATACTTCTGGCGCATGTGAAGTTTGGCCCCAAGTGTTTACTCCAAACAGTTGAACCACAGTCCTGGCTTTGAAGAACAATTAGATAAAGAAAGGCCTAAAGTCTGACATGTAATTTTTCAGCCAGATTTACCAACATTTTCATTTCTATGTACTTAACCAAGGACAAGGCAGTGGAGCAATACTGAAATCAACTAAACATTGATCTACTCTCAATTATCCCCACATACCAGCCTGCAGATGCCAACAATGACAATATCCTTCTTCCTGAGAAACTGCTTAGCCCCAATCCTAAACCAACACCATGGTTCATGAGCTTTAATAACATGCATGCTGCAACTTACTACACTTTCTTATCGTTTCAGGAAACACTGTTTCAGAGATTTGCATTGGATCTCTGAAGATCCTCATTGTGCTCAAGTGCCTATGTGTGTAAGTAGCAGATCTGAAATAAATAAGAGCATAGTGACTACAAAGATAAACAATCAAAGAACAAGTTAACATCAATTCTGTCATTTGTTTTGACTATTCAGACATTTGGTATAATCACTTTGATTGGCAAATGTAAAATTTATTTTATATATCAAACATGTTGCTGGGTTTGAACATTGTCTTTAAAATAGAAGTAATGGGCTGGAAAATAACACAGTGAGTAGGGTGCTTGCCTTGCAAGTGGTCCAACCCGGGTTCAATTCCCAGCATCCCTTTTGTCCCCCTGAACACTGCTAGGAGTGATTCCTGAGTGCACAGCCAGGAATATGCCCTCAAGATTGCCAGCTAAATGAACAAACAAAACAAAGCAAAACTACAAAAAAAAATTTTTGTAAATAAAATAGAACTTCTTAGGACTGGGGTATGGCTCATCAGTGAGTGTGTGTCTCATGTGTATGAGTTCCTTAAAAAAAAACCAACTTCTTGCTTTTTAACTTGTTAGGTTTTGCAATTTTTATTTAATTATGCTGTTATTTGTTACTGGGATGAGCAATATATAGATCCAAGAATATTATTTTTATTGCCCCCAAAACCCATGTCATTATCATTTTAAAGTATTAAGCCATACTTCCAGTTTTTTATAAAGTAACGTTTTGCTAGTATAAATATAGATACAAAATATACAAGCTTTTTCATTATTCGCAGTTTTTCTGACCTCCATGTTATTGTTTAATTATTATTTTTACTGGTGGATGGGTATATTGACAATCTACATGATCACTGGTTGCAGCTCTGAATTTTATGATTTTAGTCATCACTTCTAGTTATTTTATTCTATGACTTTCCAATGGGTAAGTTTGTTAGTAACCTTAACTAATAACTAGAAAGAAGATGGAGATGGCATGCTTTCTTAGAGCTTGTTTTTACAGCCCCCTGAGTGAAAATAAAGATAAGGACAATTGGATTTTGGTCTCATTTCTTGTTGGGAGGTGGGGAGTATGGTGTGGTCCGTAGTTGGCTGTCCTCAGGGAACCATGTGCAACTGAGGACAGAACCAAAGTTGGTAGTGTACAAGGCAAGCACCAGATTTGTTGTATTATCTTGTCTAGACGGAAGAAAGACTAGAAAAAAACTAAAGTTGACTTTGAGAAAGAGAGCAGTCACTCAATAGGAAAAGAAGGTTTTGGGTCCTTTAGTGGTTTGGGTGCTATTGCTGTTTACTCTGTGGTCAGAAGTAAGAATACATGGTCTTGTTTTTGTCTTGGTCTATTGTCTCAGAGTGGCTTTGTTTATGTTGTTAACTGTTGCAGGACTCCTTTAAGGGCCGCTGCATATGCTCTGAATTTCCGCCTGCAAATCACTTCGTAGATAAGGGGGTAGTTTAAATGTGGCAGTTTATCTGACCATGTATGCTGTACTAGCTGGTATAAATATTCTCCCATGCTACCACAATCATCGTGGGACTAGCTAGATCTTACCAGCATATTAGCCTGGCCACGATGGACCCCTGGGTAATTAGACCAGAGAGAAATGCTGTTTGCTTCCAAGCAAACAAGCATGGCTCCCTGATATACTCAAAGGCAACTAAAATACAAAACTACAATGAAGTAGAAGAGACTTGTGAAGGCTTGGAGAAATATTTAACTGGCATTAGTATTAGTCTTTGGTACAGAGACATGCCATCTCAGAAACCCCCTTCTCTACCCTATAAAGGCATTTCCAGGCAGATCTTGGCTCAAAACATTAGCATACTAAAGGGCCTAGGTGAGGTGCAGGAGAGGGATTACCTAAGGGCATTTAACCCCTCCCTGCTTTCCATAACAGTGGGAGGAAGGTCTGAGTGGCAGGGGTATAAAACTAGCCTGTTTCCCTTTCTCCCGCGCTTCTTTTGGGCTCTCTCTTTGTGAGTGCTCACCCTTCTTGGAAGTCTTGTCTTCTTCTCCTTTTACAAAGCCTTTACACGTGGTGGCCTCCATCTTGGCCTACACGTGGCTGGGGTTCTAGCCTGGAATCCTAAGCACCTGGCTTTTCCTTTTACTGATTTGTATGCCCGAACCTGTGATAAGTAAAGCCTTTTAAAACTGCATCGGATTCCTGAGTTTTCATCCATTCCTCGCCGGCCGGAGGTAGAAGGGAACTCGCTTCCTGGCACTGTCGGGGACCCCGGTGGCGCGCCCCAACAGTTAACTACTGTGCAAAACTATTTAAACTGCAAGGCCCGCCTGTGAATGGCTAGCTGAGAATGCTCCTGGATATCAGGTACTGCTTTTCTCTCTCAAATGTGGAGGAGTCTCTTGTCATCGCATGAGGCTGGAACCTATTGATTTCATCTTGCCATAGGCTCCGTGCCCTACTCTCTGTAATGTGTAGTACAATGCACTGTATTTGGTTATGTATTTGCCCTACTGCTCATAGACGTTTGAGCTGTTCCCATTTTCTATTCTGATAAACAATACTTCTCCCTACCATTACACCAGCCCACTGCCTTCATTTTCTAATGCTGTAAGGTTAGATAATGCATGAAATACTCTAAGTCCCAGAATTCACAATGGCAGTATTCATCTTCTTCCCTTTGGAACTCTGACAAAAGGAATTCTCACTGTGTGGTGTTGATTTCTGTCTGTCTGTTTGTGTTTGTTTGTTTTATAATGGAAAACCCTTGGAAAGTTAAGAATAGGGATGGAAAAGAAAGAGTAAAGAGAGAGATATAGACATAGGAGTGAGGAGATGGAAGGCAGGAGACAGAGAGAGCAAGAGAGAGAGAGAGAGAGAGAGAGAGTTTGGTATATGAATTCTGGTTAGGTATGAGAAACCCAGAGACAGAACAAAAGATATTGACGTCTTTTATTGCCATGCAGACAACCAGGTTGTGAATTCCTGGGCAGGCTAATGAAGATGTCATTATAATTTCTGGAGTAGGAAGGCTTGAGGGAGAATATTAAATTAAAATTGGGTTGAAATGAGAGTATCATAGAGCTGGACAGAGAGCAGAGAGACTGGATACTCTGGGCATAGGGTGGAACTGTTGTTCATCAGCTGTGCTGGTGTGAAGGGTGGGGCTGTGGGAGATAATACAGGAGAGATTATGAACAGAGCAAAGAAGTCTTATGACTTGGCCTAAGATTCTTTCTCTCTTGGGACAGATAGAAGGCTTTTTGTGCAAAGAAGTGTGATGAAACCAATGTTTAGTGAATGCCGAGTCACTGATTATTTATTTGGGGCCAGTGCCAAGGCTGAATCCCTGGTCTCATACAAGCACAGAATGCTCCCTACCTCTGAGCCAACCCTTAGCTCTGCCAATGGTTTGTGAAGCTAATTTGAACTGAGGTCTGGATATGAGCAGTAGTAACATTAACATTAGCACTATTAACATGAGAATAAGAAATAAGAATTAACATTAGAATAAGAAAAAAGGGGCAGGTCTCAGACATCCTGAGGAGAAAAAAATTCAATGTTAATGGCTATTATATTTAAGGAAGAGATTAAAAGAAGGAAGACAAGCTGTCTACTTAAGCATATTGGGTTAATATTTTAATTTTCATATTCAAGATATCAGGCAAATCTTATTTATGTTTATGGAAACTAGAAATTGAGCTTCTATTTGACCCAGCCATACCACTCCTGGGAATATATCCCGGGAGGCCAAAAACACACAGCAGCAACACCAATGCACTTTTTATGTTCATAGCAGCACTATTCACAATAGCCAGAATCTGGAAACAACCAGAGTGCCCGAGAACAGATGACTGGATAAAGAAACTTTGGTACAGCTACACAATGGAATACTATGCAGCTGTTAGGAAAAATAAAGTTATGAAATTTGCCTGTAAATGCATGGACATGGAGAGGATCACGTTGAGTGAAATTAGCCAGAAGGAAAAGGACAGATGTAGAATGTCTACATTTATTTGCGGGATATAAGAAGGTCAGGCAAAATATAGATCAGGAGGTTTGTCAGTGGGTGGAATCTACTGTAGTGTGTGGAGTCTGACGTTAGGTCAGACAGAGAAGGAAACAATATGCTAACAATTTTTGGAAATGATAATACCAACCAAGAACTGAGCATTGAATGCAGGCAAAGGGATATACATGATAATCTCTAAATGTATGTATTTCAAGCCACAATGTGTAAAGGAATAAAGAGAGAGAGAGAGAGAGAGAGAGAGAAGAGAGGCAAAGTGCCTGCCATAGAGAGGCAGGCGGGGAAGGGGGAGGGAATCAGGGGACATTGGTGGTGGGAAATGGGCACTGGTGGACGGATGGGTGTTAGAACACTGTATGACTGAAACCCAGTATAATAAAAAAAATTTAAAAAGACAAAAAATGGGCCATAAAACCACAATCCACAAAAAAGAGAGAGAGAGGAGAAAAAAAGAGAGAGAGAAAGACAGAGACAGAGAGACAGAGACAGAGGAGGGGGGAAATACCTTCTGTAGAGGCGGATTGTGGAGGGAGGGGAAGGAACTGGGCAAATTGGTGGTGGAAAACGGGTACTGGTGGAGGGATGGGTGCTGGAACACTATGACTGAAACCCAGTCATAAATAGCTTTTGTAATGGTATCTCTCACTGTGATTCAATTAAAAAAATTAAAAATAAAAAAGCGGTACAAAAGTAAACTCTATCCACCAACCACACCTAATCCTACCTCATTCTGAAGGAGTTCTTTTTAACTGCCCTTTGGTTCCATTAGGAACAATTTAGCATAGTAGAAATAACATTTTTAAAGAAAAAATTAAAGCTTCCTAACATATGGAAAAATACAAGGAGAAATATAACAAATGCATTTATACCCGCTGTCATAATTTTAAAATGTTACTGTCTTGTGATATTTGCTTTTCATGTTTTGTTAAGAAAATATTATAGATTCACCCCAATTCCATTCTGCTTTCTCAACATAAACAACAAAGCTCACACATTAATATTATTCTATGGCTTTTTTTTAAAAAAATAAAACCTTATACACATGGGGCAGGAGTGATAATACAGGGTAGAGCATTTGCTTTGCATGTGACCAACCTAGGTTCGATCCCAGGCACCCCATATGGCTCTGCCAAGAGTAATCCCTGAGTGTAGAGTCAGGAATAAGGCCTGAGCACCACCCAGTGTAGCCCAAAAACAATATGTAGAGTTAAATATACTATTTGATTAACATCACTATCACTATCTATCTTCCCGCTCATCATCAATTTGCTTGAGCGGGCTCCAGTAATATCCCCATATGTCCTGTCTCATGCTAGTAGAGCCCAAGGGCATCTGCTTGCTCCAGGAACATAAAGAGCACCAAACCATTATATTAGGTCATGGGAATGACCTAACATAATTGTTGCTGGTATTTGGCATATCAAATACGACACAGGCAGCTTGCCAGGCTTGCCATGCAGGTGGCATACTCTTGTAGTCACCTCTAAATACAGCATTTATTGATGAACCGTGCAGCCACAAGCAGCCGCGAAGCTGGGCTGTGATAGGCTCGTCTGCTGGATGGAGGTCTGACGAGAGGGAGGTCCGGATGTGGAAAATGGCAACCCTCATGGAGTGGGGGCAGGGGGTTGTCTGGCTTGTTGTGAGGCTCTGCTGGTGTGGCGGGCCAGGGTTAGAACCCACCGTCCCTCCCGGACGCCTCCTGAGCGGCTGGGCACAGGGAGAGCAAGTAGCAGCTCTGCCCCATGTCTGTGAGTCTCTGGATCAGCATACCTGAGCCGAATTGAAAAAAAAAAAACTGCTGCAGGGTGGGTGTCGATGATCCGGGCTGTGATAAGCTGTATAAGCTGTCTGCTGGATGGAATTCTGACGTGAGGGAGGTCCGGATGTGGAAAATGGCAGCCCTCATGAAGTGGGAGGGGGTCGTCTGGCTTGTTGTGAGGATCTGCTGGGGTGGCGGGCCAGGGTTAGAACCCGCCATCCCTCCCGGGCGCCTCGTGAGTGGCTGGGCACAGGGAGAGCTGGTAGCAGCTCTGCCCCATGTCTGTGAGTACCATATCTGTGGGCCCAAAAACAATACGTGGAGTTAAATATACTATTTGATTTACATATTATTTCATATAGTTACCATTTATTTGTATTACTGTAATGTAAGCACCTCAAATCTATTCTTTAGCAAAAAATATTCAATGCTGTCTTCTTCTCCTCCTCCTCCTCCTCCTTCCTTCCTCCTCCTCTCCTCTTTCTCCTCCTCTTCATCCTCCTCCTCTTCTTCCTCCTCCACCTCCTCCTCCTCCTTCTCTTCCTCTACCTCCTTCTCCTTCTTCTCCTCCTCCTCCTCCTCCTTCTTTCATTATTATTATTATTATTATTATTATTATTATTATTTGCTATGGAAGCCACATCCAGAGTGCTTAAGGGTTACTCTCGGTTTGATACTCAGGGGTTATTCCTGCCAGTGCTCAGAAGAACACGTGGTTCTTCTGTTAGGAATGGAATCTGGGGTTCCCCCATTCAGGCATGCCGTCCAGCACTGTGACCCATCTCTCAGCCCCAATACAGTATTAACTACAGTCATCCTGTTGCATTCACTATAATTTTTCTATTACTGTTATATAAATAATCCCCCAATCTATGTTATTTACTAAATTCTAAAAGTTCACATAAATGTGATTTTTATAGTTGCATATTATAATTATTAGCTACACTAGTCATTATAGCTTTTCCACTTAATTTTATAATATATAATTCATATATATAGATTCGGCTCATTCGCTTTATTGTTATTATATAGATTTTATAACATAAATAGACAAGTAGCACACAAACTATAAATATACAATGTGATGAATTTTCAAAGTGAACATACTCTCTGTTTGCCATAAGCTAAGTAAAAAATCAGAATAGTACCCGAATGCAAAGACCTTTTTGTCTACTTATATTCACAACATTTATCTTCCAGGGTTATTATCTCATCAATGTGAACTTGTTTTACCTGTGTTGCAACTTCAAATAGCACATATCTTTGCGTCTCTAACTTTTTTTTGCTCAAAATTAAATTTGTGAAATACATATTCTGCTATTCATACCAGTAGTTGATGCCTTTTTAAGGCTTTATAATTAAAGAGTATTTCATTGTTGTGCTCATTGTTTGGGTATATAATACAGCACAATATTGCCTCACACCACAGAGTATGGCCTATGCAGGAAAGATTAGACACAAGAAATGGAGAGGATGTGGAGGAAAAGGAATCCTAGTACACTGCTGGTAGGAATGTAAATTAGAGCAGCCACCACTATGGAGAATGGTATGCAGATTTCTTTAAAAACAAAAAATTCCATACTATCCAGTATAGTATCCAGTATATTCGAATATACTGGATATATACTATCCAGTATATTCCGTACTATCCCCTCCATGAGGGGCCTCAATTTTCCACATCCGGACTTTCCCCTCATCAGAACTCCACCCAGCAGACCAGCATATCACAGCCCAGGTCATCAAGATCCACCCTGCAGCAGTCTTTTTTAAATCCGGCCCAGGTATGCTGATCCAGAGACTCACAGACATGGGGCAGAGCTGCTACTGGCTCTCCCTGTGCCCAGCTGCTCATGAGGCGCCCGGGAGGGGATGGCAGTTTCTAGCCCTGGCCCGCCACCCCAGCAGAGCCTCACAACAAGCCAGACGACCCCCCACTCCATGAGGGGCCTCCATTTTCCACATCTGGACTTCCCTCTCATCAGAATTCCACCCAGCAGACCAGACTATCACAGCCTGGCTCACGTGGCCTCTTGCAGCCGCTCGGTTTATCCATAAATGCTGGATTTTTAGTTGACTATAATAATATAGAGTATGCTACCCACAAGGCAGAGCCTGGCAAGCTACTCATGTCGTATTTGATATGCCAAATACCAGTAACAATTATAGACCTCATTCCCATGACCTGATGGAATGGTTTGAGGCTCTTTATGTTCCTGGAGCAAGCAGGTGTCATTGGGCTCTACTTGCATGAGACAGGTCATATGGAGATGTTACTGGTGCCCGCTCGAGCAAATCGATGATGAACAGGAAGACAGTGATACAGTGATACTGGTCAGACAGCTCATTTGCGCTGTTAGGTTTGTAGCAGCTTTACTCAGAACTGCCAAGACAGAATCATCAACCTGAATACCCATCAACAGATGGGCAAACTCAGATTTTATACACTTATTGGGAGACTAGTCTGCCACTAGATTAGATGGAACCATGCCTTTTGGACAAAAATGTATGGGATTTGAGTTGGTCATGATGAGAAAAGTAAGGAAATGATGTCATTCTTAGATCATTTCACTCATTGTAGAATATAAATAACTATAGAAAACTAATAGGCAAGAAACAGCAAAGAGAATTTCTAGAGTCTGAAAATTTAGGTGTTTACCAGAGGGCAAGGGGAAGAGGTTCAGAATAATGAGCAGAGGGGTCTTTGGTTAAGCAGTGCTCAGGGAACCCCTTAGCTGGAAGTTCTGTTTAGGGACAAAGAACGTGGTGCTGCCTGAACCCTGCAGTGCCAGGGGTTCCCTAGCCACACTGGAGCTGCCCATTGGCCTTCAAGGTCACACCTGGCAGTGCTCAATGATTTGCCAGGCTGCATGCACTTAGTGCTACTCAGGACTCATGCAGAGTCAGAGTCGGCTGCAGGCAAGGCAGGCGCTTCCCCCTTCTGATGGTGGGAGAAGACACTGGATATAATTTTGATGGTAGGAGTGGTAATAATCACACATCTATAGAGGAGTGAAGCTAACCCCTTAAATTCCATAGTATTTTAATGAAAGATAATAATAATTATTATATATAAACAAGTGATAATAAATAATAATTATAAATAAACGAACCTCATCACCTATGTCTATTCTAATGTTGATGGACTTTTGTGTTACTCTAAGATTTGAACTACTACAAATAATTGTGTCATGACTATTCTTGGGACAGGTGATTTGTTGTATAAATGCCTTCTTTCCTTTTATCTTTCTTTTTTCCTTCCTTTCTTTTCTTCTTTCTTATTTTGGGCCTTGTCCCCCCTGTGCTAAGGGCTTACTCCTGGTTCTACACTGAGGGATCACTCCTGGCAGTGCTCCAGGGACCATATATGGTACCAGGGATCAAACCCAGGTAAGCTGTGTAAAGGCAAGCAAGCCACCACTGTACTATCTTACTGGCCCCAAGATGCATATATTTCTGTTGAGTTTATAGAATTGCTGAGATCAGTTTTGCAAGAGCTCAATGAATGTTACTTATTTATATTGTTATCTTGAAAAGGTTTCTACATCCACCCATTTAACTCAATATGTCAACATAATACTCTTTAAATAATTACCTCAGATAAAACATTTTTTTTCTATCCTTCTAAATTAATTT
>JAJIBD010035244.1:17500-24846 GCA_021461705.1 Cryptotis parvus
TTTGTTTAGATTTAAGTATTGTAAACCGTAAGTTTAAAATCCATGCAATATAAAATCAATTTATTTTCCATTCTTCTTTGTTTTTCAAAATCTTCTAATTCTCTAATCTTCTTTTCCTGATTAATATTAGCATTAATTTTTCAGGTTAATAAAAAGATTTTGTTTTGCATCAATGTGCACATCAACTAAGGAGATTAAAGTCTTTATATTTGGGAATAGATGACCTTAATGCTATAGACAAAGAGGTAAAAATCTGAAGTGGAAAAGGAAAAGCAGGAGAATGAGGGAGATACAGAAGAGACAAAATTTCATCCATAATACATATTATATGATATCATGTAAATTGCATTTTCGCTCTAAAGAGTACTTTAAAAGCATCACCTACATTTCTAAAACACCCTAAGAGCATGCAATTACCAACTAATTTATAGACAGAAATTTCAAGGCATACTCTTGACCAAGTTACTTAACTTTGTATTAAAAATGATTTCCCTTTTGTTTAACTACCTATGAAAGCTCAAGTATAATCTTTCCTGACTTTAGAGTTTTGGCAGTTTTGGGCAAAGTAAAATAATTTAAAAAAAGATTAATAAAACAAATCTGTATATAATTGTGTGCAAGCAACGTAATTCAAGATGACTTTGTTCTTATATAATCTATTTTATATAAATGTTCACTCTTCTCTCAACTTTAACCCCTATCTCACCACTAAAATTGCTTTTAGCCTTCCAAAGTGTTAGAAACTAAGCAGAAAAACTAATCAGCATTTATTCTTCTCTTCTCATACCTCTTAATTTTGAAAAGTTTCCTTTGGGGAAATCATAAAATTAAAGGTTATTTTCTTGCAATTTTTCTCCTCCTAAATATTTGAACAACACGCTGGGGTAGATAAATGGATAGCTTGAATCTGCCACGAAGACAATCTGTGAAGAAAAGCTAAGAGAACAGGGAGTCCAAATGCACTTGGAGTACCTGGAAATTACACCTGCAGCCAGCAACCTTTTGTGCTTCTTTGTTGTACTGTATTTTCTGGCCGCGGGCTTTCAAGGGCACCTTTATTTCACTGATTACTAAATTAGTGTTGGATTTAATGAGAGAGATCTGTCCTTTTATTTGTGCCTTTTTCCCTTCTTCTTCTTACTTAAAAAAAGGGATCAGCATCACAAAAGCTTTGTACATTTCTAGTTTGCTTTTGATGATGTGACCATTTGCTCCCATCTACTCTCCATGGTAATAAGCTTCTTCCACCCCCACTATTCCTAGCCTGAGATACTTAGGAAGCCCCAGGACTGGAGCAGAGTTGCGTGCTAAAATAATGCAGAGGAACAAATTGGTCTGTGTAAATAGGCTCCTTCTTCAAAGCATTCAAATATTCTTCAAAATGTGATCCATTTTTCTTTGCTTGAAAACAGGAGTATTTCGGAAACAGTATTTGAAAGTAAAATTCAGCATCTCAGAAAATGCATCTCAGTTAAGTGCCCTTAATCCAAAACAAGACTTGGATGGGATTATTAAATAGCAATAGGTCTGATTTCCTCTAGTCCAAGATACTTTATACATGCAGAAACCATAGCTCAGTGCAGTTAAGTTCATTAGCCTGTGTCTAATCATAACTTGTCTCCCAGAAACATAAGCTTTTCTCAGTTACTAGTATCCAACAATAATCTAATTGTCAATAATACCATTAAAGGTTAACTATATTGCTAGCAACAGCTATCATTAGTGATAAGAGATAATATACATATGAGCTATAAAATGCAAATAATAATATTTATGGCTACATGATAACTACTATGTTTATATTAGGCAAATTTTCACAATAACCTGAAGACTTTTGGAAGATAATCTTTCAGTTTTCAAGTCAATTCCTCTTTAAGACCACACCTATAAAAGTCAATATGTAAATTTGTTTGAACCACATGAAGAAATTCTCAGGGCTTACCTTGGTTCTGTCCTTGGAAATCACTCCTAACATTGGTCAGGAGACCATATGCAGTGTCATTGGACTGAACAGAGGTTGGTCACATATGTGTAAGACCAGTTCCTTAACCCAATACTGTCTCTTCAGCCCTACAAATCAATATTCTTAAAAAAGAGCAAACATACATTTGCATATGCATACCTATTTGCAACATACAAATAAAATGTTAATAGTGATGATATTTTATTAGTGGTTATAGTTAAGGTTAAAGCATAATTTTTCTATATTTTCATTTGTTTTATTTCATTTGTTATATATTTTCATTTATTATTTGTTTTTCTATATTTTCATGTGTTATATATATTATATTCTATATTTTCATTTGTTATATTATATATATTTCATTTGTTATATTCATTTGCATTACTTGTAAGATAAAAGGCCTTTTAAGTTTTAGCAGGAAATGAGCATTTGATACCTAAAGTGTATATTGTTTCACATGTAAAACAATTCCCTCATTTTTTTCCCTCCAAAAACGAAAAATGCTGTATGCTTCAGAATAGATAAAATAATTTTCTTCTATGCTTTATCTGAGTCCGCCAGCATGGCCAGACTCAGAGTGGAGTTTTGGGCCCTGCCCTTTCCTCCGCCTCCATGCCAGTTGCCGTCGAAGAGAGAGACCCACCCAAGCCAGATTCATCTAATTTGCAACCCCGAAGAGATCCAGACCCATCCACTTCAGACCCACAACTGTGTTGCTCGGCCGCCCCATGTGGAAGCAACCCATGGAGCTGACCTCCTGATAAGGGGCTCCGCCAGCCCCTGGCCGAGTCCAACATTGCTCCAAGGGTTTGCTCTCATAAACTGGGGAGAGACCATGCTGGCCAGACTTGAGTGGAGTTTGGGGCCCTGCCCTTTCCTCCACCTCCATGCCAGTTGCCCCGAAGAAGAGAGACCCCACCCACGCCGGACCCACAGTTCCTTTGGTGCGGCCACGCAATATTTTCAGAGGATGCTGATTTTAGCATAAGGTTCTTCCCAAGTTCTTTCACATTTATACATAGTAAACAATTCTAGACAGGGGTTAACTGATACCAGTAAGCCTAGCAAGAAGCCAGAGCAAACCACACATCATACAGTCAGTCATTCTCAACATCCAAACTCCATAGTTCCTCAGAGCTCCATCCAAGAGAAAACCTGATCTTCCCCCCTTCAAGTTTCATCAGTAAATGCTCGAGATGAGAGCCTTCTACTGAGACTATACCACCTACACGGTAAAGCCTGGCAAGCTACCCCTGTTTTAATTACCAGTTATGCCAAAAAACTAGTAACAATTATGGACCTCAGTTCCATGACCCGAAGAATGGTTTTCGGGCTCCTCCTGTCCCTGAACAAGTAGATGCCCTTGGGTTACACTTGCTTGTGACAGGACTAATGGAGATATTACTAGTGCCCACTCTAGCAAATCGATGAACAACGGGAAGACAGTAATACAGTGATACAGTGATGCCTTTTCTGCTAAGACTTAGTAGATAAAATCTGGGAATAGCTTCAGATCTTTATCATTCACTAAGTAGGATTCTCGTGCAGCCTGGAAAGAACAGACTGCAGAACCCAGCACCTTTTTTCAGCACCTGAGAGATGGTATCGGAGGCAGGGTGCTTGTTGTGCACACCCCAGACTTTGGTTTTATCCACAAGTCATACATATGGTTTCCTCTGGCATTTGGTTCACTCTGCACCACTGAGTAACAGAGCCAGGAGTAAACCCTGAACATTGCAAACGACACTAAAGCTGTGTTTTCTCTGTATTGGGGCCACACTGAAGGAACTAGGGCTTACTCCTGGCTCTGTGCTCAGGAATCACTCGCAGAGCTCAGAGGACCTTTACGGGTGTTGGGCTTGGCTGTGTGCAAGGCAGACACTCGACCCACTGGACGCACCTCTCCAGCAATCCTCTGGCCTTTTTTAAACTAAAAATCATTCTCATGTAATTTAGGTGACAAAATTAAAATGTGTTAACATTATGGTTTTTATGTAAAAAGTTACCACAATTTTGCTACCACCACAGTGCTTAAGAAGGCCCTTCACCAAAACTGTCTGCTCTCATGCTTGCAGCCCTGCCCCTCGTGATCCGCCACCAGATCACCAGGGACCCTCAACTCAGATCCTAAAGTCCCTTCCCTCCTTTCTCTTCCCCTTCAGGGTCACAAGAACCCAGGGTCTTTATTAGAGCATCCCCTTCACAGCTTCTTGACTCATACTTTGCTTGTTGTTTGGAGAGTTACTGTTCCAAATATTTTATTTAGAGAGCATGATTTAGAATACTAATAATGGCGGGCTTCATGTAGACCCAGCATTCCAGCACCACACTCTCCACAGTGTTCACTTCCATCCTCAGCCATCTCTGGGTCCCCCGCACTCCACCCGCCAGTTCCCCCATCTCTGGTAAGAAAGCTCAGTTCTGTAGACCGGTTCTCAGCCTTTGTTACCTTTGGTCATTTGTTTTCTTGCTGTGTTCCTTTTATCCCATCATTGAGAGAGATAATTCTCTAGCTCCCTTCCCCCTCCTGACTGATTTCACTCAGTGTAATGCAGTCTAGTTGTGTTCACGTAGCAGCAAATTGTGTTATGTTGGGGAATGCCGCTGGGGTCCCCAACAGTGCCAGGAAGCGTAGTTCCCTCTACCTCCAGTCTACGGGAATGGATGAAGACTCAGGAACTCGATGCAGTTTTAAAAGGGCTTTACTTTACCACAGGTTCAGGCATACAAGTCAGCAATAGGAGAAACCCTGTGCTTAGAATTCCCATCTAGAACCCCCAGACATGTAGACCAAGATGGCGGCCACCACATGTTAAGGCCCTGTAAAAAAGGAGAAAAAGATAAGACTCCCAAGAAGGGTGCAAGCTCACAAAGAGAGAGCCCAAAGAAAGAGAGAGAGAGAGAGAGAGAGAGAGAGAGAGAGAGAGGAAGCAGGCTGGTCTTATACCCCTGTAACTCAGACCTCCCACTATTATGGGAAGCAGGAAGGGTCAAATGCCCTTAGGTAACTTCTCCCAGCACCTCACCTAGGCCCTATTATATGCTAATATTTTGAGCCAAGATCTGCCTGGAAATGCCTTTTATAGGGTAGAGAAGGGGGTTTCTGAGATGGCATGTCTCTGTACCAAAGACTAATACTAATGCCAGTTAAATATTTCTCCAAGCCTTCACAAGAGACTTGTCTACTTCACGGTAGTTTTGTATTTTAATTGCCTTTGAGTTATCAGGGGAGCCATGCTTGCTTGCTTGGAGGCAAACAGCATTTCTCTCTGGTCTAATTACTTAGAGATCCAATGTGGCCAGGCAAATATGCTGGTAAGATCTAGCTAGTCCCACGATGCTTGTGGCAGCATGAGAGAATATTTATACCAGCCAGTACAGAATACATGGTCAGATAAACTGCCACATTTAGACTACCCCCCCTATCTACGAAGTGACCTGCAGGAGGCAATCCAGGGCAGATGCAGAGGTTCTTAGAGGAGTCCTGCAACAGTGTTAGTTTTGTCTCTTCCTATAGTCTGGTAGTACTTCTATTAAGAGCTATTTTTAAGGTAAATATAAAATTAACTGGTACTTCTGCCAGAGAATCCTCACATGCGTTAACCCATTTATGTTCTCATTGGTACTTCGCTTTTAAGGACTCATCTGTGTTCTACAAATAAAAACAAAAAATAATTGATGAAATAATGGGGAACCCAGGAATAAAGAAGTGTTTAAGAATAGCAGCAATTCCCAGTACTCTGACTAAGTGTCAGACTCCAATACAGTATGACAGGTGCTGAGAGTAAACAACCCATGACTGAGGGACTCCAACTCCACGGGTTTGCCTCCAGGCTATCTCTTCTGCCCCCCAGGTAGTCAATGCAGCATCACCCTGAACAGACCCAGCGCTGTAGACAGCTAAGTTCAACCTCCATTTTCTTTCGCTGCTCAAATCACAGATGAAATCATCTGAATCCAAACAGCATATTTTATTGTCAAGAATTTTTTATTTAATCTACTTTATAGAAAGATAATGCTTGAGACCTTGAGGAATGATCAAATGACCACTTAGCATAGTCTTTTACACCTGACTTAAATTTCTTCCTGAAACAACTCTAACTGGAGACAAAAAAAAAAAAAGAAACAGAGAAGGAACATGTATGGTCTGTTACAGTAACAAAAAATTAATGAAAGGTAAACCCAATTATCTTGGAAACAATGTGTCTATTATTTATTAGAAATAAATTTCTAGATTTGTGTTCTGAATAGACAATTTGTTAGTTGTCTCATCTTAATATTTGACAGTGGCATATACTCCATGTTTACGCTGAAATTACAGGACTATCCCTGGCTCCTGTCTGGCCGTCACACCCCACACCTCCACCATTCATTGGTAGGTTATGTTAGCTTCACCTTCCCACCCTCCCACCCTCACCTGCCCCATTCATCAGTAGGTTTTGTCAGCTCACCTTCCCAAAGGATGTCAAAGTTCCTCCTACCATGAGCAAAGCCAGACTCCTCTCGGCCTCAAGTTCCTTCTTAATCAAGTGCTACCAACTCCAAGCCTTTTCTCCCACTGTCTCCTTTGCTTTCTCTTCTGGCCCTGCTGGCCTGTGTGACGATGCCCCTAGATCTCACACATATCCCCATGTGCATGACGAAAGGCTCTTCTAAAGACCTTCTCCTTGTGGTTTACCTCATTCACATTCTTTGAGTTCCTCTACTCTAAGACGGCTTTCCCCTCACCGTCCCTCTGAAATGCATCTGGCTCCTCCATCCTCTCATCTTGCCTCACTCTGCTAGAAATTATGTTAAATCAACTCACTCTCTTTGTTTTCTCTCTGCCTCTGACGGAGTCATCACAAGAAGGGCTTGGGTCTTTCCTGATGGACAATGATCACAGCCCAAGAGCAGACCTCACTCTAATTATCTCCAGCATGAACAAGGGGTCCCATCTTATTCCTTCTCCAATGAAAGAAAACAGGTGGGATGAGGATCAATGCTGAGGGTTATCAGAATACATGAACAATAATAAATCATCATGCAGCATATGCAACAGCAAATTGCATTCCTGTGATAAATTGCCATAAACACATGGTGGCACTCTTGTAGTATTTGGAGCAATAGATTTCTCTGGCTGAGAGAGGAACATAAGAGAGATGTCGTTAAATGGTGTGTCCCATTGCAGTCATTTATATAAGTGCTTAGCGCCCCCTTCTGGTGGTAGTTCCCTTCAAGAACAGAGACCAAGTGTCCCTTTTCTTCCTTTTTACATTCATAATTTGCAAGTACTAGGCAACTTTCTCAAACTAATGCTTCTTCTCATTTTACATGAATTTTAAGATTCATGGGGTGTCTAAATATGCAAGTGAGTGTTATGTGTTATTCAAAACCCAAATAT
>JAJIBD010035245.1:0-26797 GCA_021461705.1 Cryptotis parvus
TCCCCCAATTATATTATTTTATAAGTTTATTTTGTAAATAGAGTTTAGTATCTATTGTGATTTGTAAATGAATTTCAGTAGCCACTCTGTACTTTTATATTCAAAAGATTATAACTAAGTGCAAATCAGTGCTTAAAGAGGCCAGCTTATTTTTTTATGCAAAGGAATTTTGTGAGTGCCTAAAATGTATAAACTATTGGAAATTTGAAACTAAAAGTAACAGGGTCTCTGTCTTCTGGGACTTGACAGTCAAGGAGAAGTTTTTCCAACATGGACATTCATCCAAAAACTAGAAATTGAGCTCCCGTTTGGCCCAGCAATACTGCTCCTGGGAATATACCCTGGGTACCTCAAAACACACAGCGGAAACACCATCTGCACTTCTCTATTCATAGCAGCACTGTTCACAATAACCAGAGTGCCCACGAACAGGCGACTGGATAAAGAAAGTGTGGTACATCTACACAATGGAATACTATGCAGCTCTTAAGAAAAATGAAGTTATGAACTTTTCCTATAAATGGATAGATATGGAGAGCACCATATTGAGTTAAATTAGCCAGAGGGAAAAGGACAGATACAGAATTACTGCATTCATTTGGGGGATATAAAAAATACCATGATACTTCCGGTCAGGCAAAACATGGATCAGGAGAACTTGCCAGTGGGTGGAATTTACCTCAAGTGTGCGAAAGCCAGAGGTTAGTTAAGACAGACAAAGGACCAGTGTGCTAATAATTGTTGGAAATGGTAACAGCAGCCTAGAACTGAGCATTGAATGTAGGCAAAGGAATATACATGGTAATCCCTAAATGTATGCAAGCCACAATGTATAAGAGAAGAGAAAGAGTGTGTGTGTGAGAGAGAAACAGAGAGAGAAAGAGAGAGAGAGAGAAAGAGATTGTATGCCATAGAGGCAGACTGGGGGAGGGGAGGGGGAGGGAATCAGGGGACATCGATGGTGGATTTAGGGCACTGGTGGAGGGATGGGTGCTGGAATGCTGCATGACTGAAACCTAATAATAAACAGTTTTGTAATTGTATTTCTCACTGTGGTGACTTGTCACTTGTCTTCCCATTGTTCATTGATTTGTTCTGTTCTGGTGGGCGCCAGTAATGTCTCCATTCTTTGGGAATGAAGTCCATTATTGTTACCGTTTTTGGCATATAGAATACACCACAGGTAGCTTGCCAGGCTCTGCTGTGGCTCTGGGTTCATCTCAAGGGGCCCAGTCATTTTCTATGTCAGATCATCAACCATCCAGGACCCATGGGGCAGAGCCCTGAGTATAGACGAGCCTGTCTCCTGTCTGCCACCTGCCGATGCAGCCAGGCACCGCAGCCACGCCTGCAACACCTGTGGTATAATAAAAAAATAAATCTACATGTCTGAAAAAAAAAGAAGCTTTATATGGTGACAGCTCATGATAATAAAATATGGTTATGCAGTGTTGGACCAGAGAGGTATACAGGGCACAAGTATTTGCTTTTCATGCAGACAACCCTGAGTTTATCCCTGGCATCAATATGGTTCCCTCAGTACCACCAGAAATAATCTCTGAGCAAAGCAAAATGTGGCAACAAAACCCAAAGAATCAAAATACACGTGGTAGTTCTATATTACTAAACAATGTATACAGTAAGGATTATAAAGGAGGGAAAAAACTTTTCCAGGAAGAGAATTAGATTTGTGAGAATTCTCCAGTGAAAAAGGCTTTCAAATGAGTAAACCAAGGTACACAGAAGAATGTATTCAAAGAGAAGAAGCTCAAATTCACACATTACTCCACTTTGAGGAGCCCCTTCAAAGAGAGCGTAAGATGTCCCTAAGGTCATTTGAACTTGGTATGTGGCTGAGGTCTGCTAAAGCTTCTTTCTAATCTCTTGAAATTCTGACTAGGGAGATCTGTTTGTCTTTCAGCCATTCAAGATAAGCCTTGAATGTTCTCTTGCGTACAAACCACCACCTACCAATCTCAAGTGACTGTTTCCCCCCTCCCTTACTCTCTCATCACTCTTCATATAGGGGATAACAGTCTTGAATTTCACAGGGAAGTGCCAAGGCTGAGAAGCACTATGTGTCCACGTGAGGAAGTGTAGAAGGAAAGAAAGGCTAAAATTTATGGTGTTAACTCACTTCACCAGAAAAACTAAACGAAATTTAGGGTTTGTGGTTTTCATATTCTGATGAGTATAGCTGATTTTAGGTAATTTAGCTCTCAGCCCAAGGGCAGTTTGGGGGATGGCACACATTATTTCCCACCTCTTCTGTGTTTGGGGTGCCTAATTAATGAAGCACTTCAACCAGAAGCAGGAAGCAAGCTCAGACATCTTGTGGTTTGGATTGTTGGCTGTTCTGATAAAAGAGAGTTAAGTGGAACTCCGAGCTGGCTTTAAATGAAAACATCTGCTAATGTTAATGTTCCATATTAGTTTGGGTCTTGTTAACACAGAAAGCAAGTGTTGATTGGTTTTAAATATCAACTCTTCTGGGATCAATACAACTGGTAAGATACAATAGAAAAAAAATCAGCAGAGGCAGAATTGACTCTGATAATAAAGTGGTTTGGGGTTCTATAGTTGAATGTTATAAATGTTCTTAACATTATTGCTATGGACAATTGGATAAATCCGGCCTGTTTAACTATGAACCGCATTTATTAACTTTCTGGGATATCTGCTAGTCTGTTTAGAGAGAAATTGATCCTGATTATCTGTTTTTTGTCAGATTACTTGTTTTCAGTGAGGGATAGCAAGTTTTTCTGCATCTAGACACACACAATTCTGACAGTCTGCGTTCCTTTTAGAGGTTTGTATTGGCTTATGCTTTTCAGGTACCCTTAAGGAATCATTGTTTCCAATATTACATAAAAGAAACACCTGCTCTAAGGAATTTGACTGTGGTGAAAGAGAATGGCCATTAAAAATGTTGAGTTTTAGATTTATTATTCTGGTAAAATAGCCTAGATAAAATTTACTTTGAAGAATAAAAATTATATAATGGAATGATTTTCAGTTTTGTAAATTAAGTTATGACTGAGAAATATAACCCTAGGCTGGGCGATGTCTCAAAGAGCTGCGGTTCATGCTTAGTTAGTGAGTGCCCAGAGCAGGATTGCTTGATTCCCTCTGAGTCATGTGGGGAGAAAACCCCAAGCTCTGATTCAGGAGCAGCCCCAAGCACCCCGAGGTGTGGCATCAAAATAAAAAATTCAAAGTGAAATAAAATCCTAAGAAAAATGCATGCAGAGGATATTGTATTTGTCTTTAAAATTTTTAGAGGGAAATTAAAAAATGTGGTAGTGAGTCAGACAGATAACTTGAAATATCTGCAAAGGTTGTCCTGTATGTCAGAGAAAAATGATTCTATCGTTGTTGTTTTTGGATCATACCTGGCAGTGCCAGTACTTACTCTTAGTTCTTTGCTCAGGAATCACTCCGAGTGGGGCTTAAGGGAACTCTGTGTTGTGCAGGGAATTAACCCCAGGCTGACTGCACGAAGGCAAGCACCATACATGCTATACCTTCACTTTGGCCCTGAAAAAAGCTTCTTAACTAATTCTTCAGATTGGGATATAATTCAGAGGTAGAGTACATGCTACATAGACGTAAGCCCTTGGGTTTGGTCATTGTACTGCAAAACAAAAGAAATGAAACAGAGCTTATGAAATCAGCTATAATTTCATGGATCAATATCCACTTATGTATGTAATTTTTAATGTGCGTGCATGAATTATTATAAAATAAAGCTTTTATATTTTACAAAATAATAATTTGTGTAAGAAATTACAATGGCATCATCCGAAGACTAAATCTAAATCTCTAAACCTGTGATTATTTCATACCTTCTATATCAGTACAAACAAATTTTTAGCTAATGTGGTATCAATAGTTTATCCTGACTTTTTAAATTTGATAAGATTTTAACATATTGCTTCTCAATACATAAGTCATTACTAATATGGTGGCTGCATTAGTATTTCATTAAATGGTTGTGCCGTACACTCAAAAATGTTATGAACAGGGATAGTTATTTCAGAATTGTTTAACAAGAGTGTAGCAGCCAACAATGCCAACAGGATAAACAAATTCTGGTATGTGTATCTAGTTAAGTACTTAAATTTGCCTATTTATAAATTTTTGAGCCCTTGTTAAAATCTGCTGTTGGATGCATTCCTAATGTTGAATTTTGGTGTTAATGGGTATCTGCTATTCTGTTTAGAGAGAAATTGTGTGTTTCAGGTGTTTTGGCATACTTTAGATTAGTTTTATTAAGTGAAAATGTTACCTTAAAGAATTTGTTTTGGGGCTGTCCTCATTGCTTGACTATTTGTTCTTTAGAATATAATTTGATTTCACATGCCAGTATGTCTTGGATTACCATCACAGGTCACCTAGGAAACAAAACATCCTACCTGAGACTCACATTTTTTATCGAGGTTGATCTTTATGTAAATCAAAGAGAAAAATAGTTTTGAGTAAATACTTGCTAACTCTAATGGCATTTTATATTAAAGTGTGTTTTTCCCTCTTCCATACCACCACCTGGGTAACAAGTGACTGTATGCTTATGGAAAGCTCAACACCATTTGATTGTACTGTTCTGAGATCAGGACCTTTTGTTTGCTACTGTTTCTTTTTCATGAACTTCCTTGTTATTGTCACAGGTTTTGTTTTTTTATATTTATTTTAATTATCCTGCATCAAATCATGAATCCTAGAACCTTGCTTAGTTATTTTTTTGCTTTCTAGTTTTTGGACCACTGCTGTCAGTGTTGAGGGCCTATTCCTGGCTTTACGCTCAGGAGTGACCCCTGTTGGTGTTCTGGTGTTCTGAGGACTGTAATCAGTATCACTTGTATCACTTGTCTTCCCGTTGTTCATCAATTTGCTCCAGCGGGCACCAGTAACATCTCCATATGTCCTGTCACGTAATAGTGTAGCACAGGGCATCTGTTACGCTCCAGGAACATAAAGAGCCTCAAACCATTCCTTCAGGTCATGGGAATGAGGTCTATAATTGTTACTGGTTTTTGGCATGTCAAATAGGACATGGGTAGCTTGCTAGGCTCTGCCGTCATGGGTGGTATACTTTTGGTAGTAGGCTCTCATCTTGTGCATTTACTGATGAACCACAACAGGGAGAGATCAGCTTTTCTTTTGGTAATAAGTACTGGGAATAATACCAGGATTGTGACTGTATATCCCCCTGCAGGCAAGTGCCTTACCTGTACTATCTCTTTACCCGACTATCCACCTGTTTCCAAGAATCTAAGAAATCTTGGAGTTAAAAATGCCTGCTGTAAGGTATTTTTGAACCTGTTGGCAGGCATTTTTGCTACTGTGGCTAATATACGTATATGCTAGTTTGATTAGCATTGGCATCTTGTGGTTATTTTTTCATCTTGACATATTTCATCGTTACCATTCTTCAAGGTTGTGGTCATTATATTTTTTTAACTTATTTAGCATTGATCTAAATATGTGAGGTTCTTCTATACACTGGAAAACAAGAAAAAAATTAAAAGTCAAGGTATAAATTATAAAAAGTTTAAAATTATAATAAAACATTTAAAATTATTTAAGAACTATTCTGTGATTACTTTAAAGATAGATTATCTAAATATATGCATTTTTCCATATCGGAGTGTTGTTCATATTAAACAACTGCCCAAATATAAAGAAACTTGAAATACTGATTAAGTCAACAATGAGCTTCCTCAATTTTTTATCTCAGATAAATTGTTTCTATGAGTGGTAGCTATATTTCTGTATTAACATTTATCATAATGACCAAGATATGCTGATATAAAAGTATTATAGATTATATGCAATTTTATTGATAATTTTATTATTATTATACACATATGTAATCATAAATTTATTTTTTTTAATTTTTTATTATACCACAGTGAAACATACAATTACAAAGGTGATCATAATTGGTTCTTGGTAATACAGTATACCAGCACCCATCCCTCCACCAGTGCCCCATTTCCACCACCAATGTACCCCACCCCCTCCTGCCCACCCCCATGCTGCCTTAATAGCAGGTACCCCAGTTTCCTCTCTTTCTCTCTCTGTCTCTCTCTGTCTCTGCATCTCTCTAGCTCTTCTTTTTACACATTGTGGCTAGCCCTGCAGATATTTAGAGTTTATCACTTAAGTCTCTTTGTGTATATTCAATGGTGAGTCTTAATCTGCCATTACCATTTCCCACATTTAGTAAAACACTGGTATCTATTTATGTCGTATTAATGAATGCAGTCATTCTATATCTGTCCTTTTCCTTCTGACTAATTTCACTCAGCATGATAGTCTCCATGTCCCTCCATTTGCAGGTAAATTTCATAATGTCATCTTTTCTGACAGCCGCATAGTATTCCATAGTGTAGATGAACCACAGTTTCTTTAGCCAGTCCTCTGTTCTCGGGCATTTAGGTTGTTTCCAGATTCTAGCTATAGTGAATAGCGCAGAGATGAATAAAGAAGTACAGATAGTGTTTCTGCTATGTGTTTTTCGGTCTCTCAGGTATATTCCCAGGAGTGCTATTGCTGGATCAAATGGGAGCTCAATATCTAGTTTTCGGAGGAATGCCCATATTGTTTTCCAAAAGGGCTGGACCAGTCGGCACTCCCACCAACAGTGGATCAGAGTCCCTTTTTCCCCACATCCACGCCAGCACTGGTTGTTCTTGCTGTTTTGGATGTGTGCCAGTCTCTGTGGTGTGAGATGGTACCTCATTGTTGTTTTGATTTGCATCTCCCTGATGATTAAAGATGAAGAACACTTTTTCATATGCCTTTTGGCCATTCGAATTTCTTCTTTTTGGAAGCTTCTGTTCATTTCTTCTCCCCATTTTTTGATGGGGTTGGCTGTTTTTTTCTTGTGGAGTGCTACCAGTGCCTGATATATCCTGGATATTAACCCCTTGTCAGATGGGTATTGGGTGAATATCCTTTCCCACTCTGTGGATTGTCTTTTGTATCTTGGTCACCGTTTCTTTTGAGGTGCAGAAGCTTTTTAGTTTTATATAATCCCATTTGTTTATCTTTGCTTCCATTTGCTTGGTCAGTGGTGTGTCATCTTTAAAGATACTTTTCGTTTCGATGTCGTAGAGCGTTTCTCCTATGTTTTCTTCGATGTACCTTATAGATTCATGTCTGATGTTGAGATCTAGAATCCATTTTGATCTGACTTTTGTGCATGGCGTTAGAAGGAGGTCTAAGTTCATTTTTTTACATGTAGCTGCCCAGTTTTCCCAGCACCATTTGTTGAAGAGGCTTTCTTTGCTCCACGTAATATTTTTTGCTCCTTTATCGAAGATTAAGTGGTTGTATATTCGAGAATGTGTTTCAGGATACTCAGTTCTATTCCATAGGTATACAGGTCTGTCTCTATACCAATACCACACTGTCTTAATTACAACTGCTCTGTAGTAGAGCTTGAGGTTGGGGAAAGTGATACCTCCCATCTTCTTTTTCCCAAGGATTGCTTTAGCTATTCGTGGAGTTTTATTATTCCATACAAATTTCAGGAGTGTTTGTTCAATTTCTTTGAAGAACATCATGGGTATCTTTATAGGGACCGCATTGAATCTGTATAAAGCTCTAGGGAGTATTACCATTTTGATAATGTTGATCCTTCCGATCCATGAGCAGGGAATATGTCTCCATTTCCTCAGGTCTTCTTTTATTTCCTGAAGTAACGTTTTGTAGTTTTCTTTGTAGAGATCCTTTACATTCTTTGTCAAACTGATTCCTAGGTATTTGATTTTCTGCGGCGCAATTGTGAATGGGATAGTTTCTTTAATGTCCCTTTCTTCTCTTTCGCTGTTTGCATATAGGAAGGCCATTGACTTTTGGGTATTGATTTTGTACCCTGCTACTCTGCTATAGGAATGTATTATTTCTAGGAGCCTCTTGGTAGAGAGTTTCGGGTTTTCCAGGTATAATATCATGTCATCTGCAAATAGTGATAACTTGGCTTCTTCCCTTCCTATCTGGATGCCCTTAATGTCTTTTTCTTCCCTGATTGCTATAGCAAGTACTTCCAGTACTATATTGAATAGAAGTGGTGAGAGTGGGCAGCCTTGTCTTGTCCCTGATCTTAAGGGGAAGGCTTTCAGTTTTTCCCCCATTGAGAATGATGCTCGCTGTGGGCTTGTAGTAGATGGCCTGGATTATCTTGAGGAAGGTTCCTTCAATCCCCATTTTACGAGAGCTTTCATCATGAACGGGTGTTGGATCTTGTCAAATGCCTTCTCTGCATCTATTGATATGATCATATGGTTTTTATTTTTCTTTTTGTTGATATGATGTATTATGTTGATTGACTTGCGGATGTTGAACCATCCTTGCATTCCCGGGATGAATCCCACTTGGTCATGGTGTACAATCTTTTTGATGACTCTTTGGATTCTATTTGCTAGTATTTTGTTGAAGATCTTAGCATCTGTATTCATCAGGGAGATTGGTCTGTAGTTTTCCTTTTTGGTGGCATCTTTGTCTGCTTTGGGTATCAGGGTGATATGTGCCTCGTAAAAGCTGTTTGGGAGTGTTTTTGTTTCTTCAATTTGTTGGAAGAGCTTAAAAAAGAATTGGGAGTAGGTCCTCTTTAAAGGTTTTGTAGAATTCACTGGTGAATCCATCTGGACCTGGGCTTTTGTGTTTGGGGAGACTTTTGATTACTGATTCTATTTCCTCGATGGAGATAGGTTTGTTGAGGTATTCCAAATCTTCTTGTTGCAGACTTGGGAAGCTATAGGAATTCAGGAATTTGTCCATTTCTTCTAGGTTTTCTTGTTTTGTGGCGTCACAGGCTCTCATAGTAATCTCTGATGATCTTTTGAATTTCTGTGGTTTCTGTTGTGATGTCCCCCGTTTTCATTTCTGATTCTATTTATTTGGGTTCTCTCTTTTCCTTTTCTTACAAGTCTTGCAAGTGGTTTGTCAATCTTGTTTATTTTTTTCAAAGAACCAGCTTTTGGTTTCATTGATCTTCTGGATTGTTTTTTGACATTCCATCTCATTGATTTCTGCTCTAAGTTTTATTATTTCTTTCTTTCTGCTTGGGTTGGGTTCCTTTTGTTGATCACTCTCTAAGATCTTAAGTTGTGAAGTCAGACTGTTTATGATGGCCTTTTCTTTTTTTCTGATAAATGCTTGAAGAGCTATGAACTTGCCTCTTAACACTGCTTTTGCTGTATCCCACAAGTTCTGGTAATTCGTGTCTTCAGTCTCATTTGTTTCCAGGAATCTTTGGATTTCCTCTTTGATTTCTTTTATGACTTGCTGGTTGTTCAGCAGTGAGCTGTTTAGTTTCCAGGTACTTGGTATTGGTCTCCGTTTTTGTGTACAATTAACTTCTATTTTCAGTGCCTCATGGTCTGAAAAAGTAGTTGGCACAATTTCTATCTTCTTGATTTTATGGAGGTATGATTTATGGCTCAGCATGTGATCTATTTTGGATCTTTTTTAAGTAAAAGGTTCATCACAGTTTATAGTACACTAAATATTTCAGTCTGATTCATTGTGCTATGTTGAAGGTATACTTTGATGATCTTTTAATGTATGGAGTCCTATTAAAATATGTGATAGAATCTCATTATGAAAAAAGCATTCAACTTCTCACCTCTTAACTCATATCTTATTCTACAGCCACACAGTTTAAGAAGGCATATGATATTACTTGGCAATAATCTTTTCAAAAGTCATTTATTAATAAGGAAAAAGCCATCATTTTGGGTGGATGCAGTGAAAGATTATAACACTTGATTTCAGGGTGTCCAGGTAATTGTCTAGCTAAATCTGGTGCTCATTAAAAAAATACCACTTGTCTAAATTTGTTTTCTATGCTTATACTGACAATGGCATGCACACTATGATTTTTTAAGGTTCTTAAATGTTTTTATTCTTATGATTCCTAAAGATTCTTAAACATTGGCAAGATTCCCAATATTTAGAGATATTTAGTGTATTCAGTCTTTAAAGTGAGAACCTTAAAAGATATGTAATAATATTTTTTGGAAAATAATAAATATTACTAGCAGTTAGCATCAGTAACATTTGAATGGAAGATAACTATTTTCAAAGTCTTGGAAAATCTTAGCTAAGAGAGTGGCATTGTTTGCATTTTTGCATATTTCTTTAATATTTGGCTTGATGGACCATAGCTGTATTCTGATACCTGCTTCTTGTTAGGGCCCTTTAAGAATTAAAGGGCTGGCTTTTAACTCTTAAAGGGATGGCCAATATCCAAATTATGGGGATATGTAAGAGTTGGAAAAAGAACTGTTGAGGGGTCAGTTGAGACTGGGTTCTCAGCCTGGTAGGCAGGAGTGAGTTGGAGGAGCCGAGAGCCTGACAGGACAGAGAGTTAGAGGAGCAGAGAGAAGGGTTGGCTGAGTTTGCCTAAAGGCAGTCTTGGAAATAGTTTGAAAATCTTTTTGGGGGGGGTCACGCCCAGCAATGCTCAGGGGTTACTTCTGGCTCTGCACTCAGGAATTACTCCTGGCAGTGCTCAGGGGACCATATGGGATGACGGCAATTGAACCTGGGTTGGCCCTATCCGCTGTGCTGTTGCTCTGGCCCTGAAGAGAATCTTACAGGGAGTTCAGAGCCTCTGGACTGGTTCTGTACCTGATACTGTCAGTCAGCCACACAGCTGAAAACTGACACTTCTGTATTCAATCTCTGGTGACATCACAGATTACAGAGTCACTGGAAAACTTTACAGCATGCATGGAGAGAAGGCAATGGAGAAGAAAAAGCACAAAAATAGGGCTATGGGGATATGTAAAAGGGCTGGTGTGCTTTTTTTTGTGTGTGTGAGAACTTAGTTTACTTCTTAGCATTACATGATCCCCTGAACAGCACCAGGAGTAACCTTGAGCACCACTCATAGAATAGTTTCTGTGAATTAACAGGTGTGTCTCAACATGCTCCAATTGAAAAGCAAATGAAAAGAAAATAAATAGAAAACAATAAAAAGAAGACAAATAATATCTCAGAGTTACTATGATATTAGTTGTGACTATGCGGTCTTGAGAATGTGTTAAGGGTTCCCAAGAGTTCCAAGGTCACACTTTGTGAACCACTGATGACAATCCACTAGGTTACAAAAATATGAGCACATTTATCCATCTTTGTTGTGAATTAAGACCTTTATAGTCTCCTTTATTGCAAGGTGGGGGTAACAATGCTGCAGACTAGAATTTGAAATGTAACTCTTACATTTAGTTGTTTTGTTATCTTGGAAGAGTTTAATTTGTTCATATGGAAATGAGCATAACAATGCTCACTATGTGGGGTCGTTTTTTAAGGATTGGCTTCTTGGTTACTGATTGCTCTTCTGAATTTAGTCATTATAACATTATTCCTGAAATCCCAGTGCATTCTAAATTTACTGATAAAGACCTCTTTGAGGTCTGGCAAAGTGGAGAACCTGGCTCCACTTTTGTGGTAAATTCAAAGAACAAACAAGGGGCTGAAAGATTGTAACGCCCATGCATAAAGTCTGCATGGCTGTTGCCAGTATTATCCCGGTGTTTGAAGAAGCTAGGGAGGCCCTCAGTGTCAAACTTGGGCTGGCTGAGGGCAGCGGAAGTGGAGAAGGAATCTGAGATGTTCTTTAGAGTCTACTTTTTGTGCCTTGCACAGTCTTTCTAGGTAGAAGTTTGATGGTCTTACTCCAAATATCAGAATTTGAACCTACTGTTTGATTCCTCTTATTTTCTTTCTTCTTTCCTATTTCCTCCTCTCATATTCAAAGTGAATTTTACATGATAACAAATGTGAAAACTGATATTCACTGTTGGAATAAACTTGGGAGCATCACTAAGATGCTAAGATGAATTTTTCACTCCTTCACTTGAGGACATTCCGCACTGTGATGAATTCCCTCCGCTATCGCAGCAGTGAAAGCTCATTCAGCCCACTCCCCAACTTTACCTCTTGGTAACTTCAGTTCTATGATCAAATCTAAGGTTTTGCTTATTGCTTAACATACCTTCTTTCTTTTGCTTCTTTATATACCATGCATGAGTAAGTTAATCCAATATTTATACTTGTTTTTCTCCTGAGTTATTTTTCTTAGCATAAACCTATCCAATGGCATCCATGGTTTAGGAAAAGCCAGGGGTTTTATGCAATGACTTGATATATCATTTATTGAAGATATATTTATATATATTTCCATATTTTGACTATATTCAACAGCACTGTAATAAACACAGGTGTAAAAAACTTTTGGAATGAGAGTTTTTTTTTTTTTTGCTGGTCTTTGGCTAGATACCACAGAGTGAATTTCTGACTCATACAGAAGTCCTATGTTTGAGTATTTGAGAAATATCTGGTGCTTTCCATAGATGCTGAATCTGTTTCCATTGTAATCAACCATGTACAAGAGTTGAGGATTCTTTTTCCTACACATTTCCATCATTGCTTCATTCCTGTCCTTTGATATTTGCTTTCTTTCTCATAGGTGTGATGTAATATCTGTGATTATATATTATGTATAATATATAGTTATTGAATCACTTTGCATAGACCATTACACTGCTGTTCATGATTGGATTTCAGTCATATAGTATTGTAACACTCATGCTTCCACAAGTGCACATTTCCCAAAACCAGTGTGCCCTGCTTCCCTCCTACTCTGACCCCCATCCTGCCTCTATGGCAGGCTCTCTCTCTCTCTCTCTCTCTCTCTCTCTCTCTCTCTCGCTCTCGCTCTTTCTCTTTCCTTTTGTGTATTCTTGTTTACAATACAGACACTGAAGGGATATCATGCATATCTCTTTACCTACTTTCAATACTTAGTTTTAGTCTAGCATTACTATTTCCAACTATTACTGTCAAACTGGTCCCTTCTGAAGATGTTTTTCTTTCTCTATTTTATGCTCTGCAGCTACCTCATCACAAATGAACTGTGAAGGTTTGTTTCTAGGCTTTCAGTTCTATTCTATTGGTCTATATGTCTGCTTTAATTCCAAGTCTCCATTGTTTTGTTTCTTGTAGCTTTATAGTTAGATTAAGTTCAAGGAATGCTGTTTTTCCCTCAGTATTGTTTTGAGCATTTTTGTGTGTGTGGTTCCAGAGCACAGTTTTGGGCATAAACGTCCTCTCTCCTTATAATTTGTGATAGTATCAAATCAGTATAATACTTTGTGTAGGATCATTTGAATAGTACTACATCTTCTGGCCCAGAAGCATGCGATATATTTCCATAAAAAAATTAAAAAAGAACTTTCATTGGTGATTTCATGCATGATAAAATATAAATACATTTCTCCTTATTTTAATTTTTTAGCTATTCTTAACCATTCTATTGTACCAGTGAAATAATCTCCTAAAGTGATTAAGTTATAATAAATTTAGTTTTCTTCTAAAAATATTTGGTACAAAAAATTATATGCCCATATTCATATAACAATTAAATGATCGATTCAGATCTCAGTGTAAGATGAAAAGATTAATTTTTCCTGATGTACTTTAAATTTTTTTTATCAGAGAAGTTTATTTAAGTTAGAATGCTAATATCTATTGTTTTTATCTCTCAAAACTATGAGGCACAATTCAGGTGTAATATGTAATCTAATTTGTGTTAATAAGGGTCAACATAACCATCTGGGCAGTAAAATAAGGCTATCCTTGAGGAGAAATTTTTAATTTCTAAACCTGCTATATGAGTATCCTTTAACAGCATTTATTAAATTGTTATTGAGCAGAAATTTCATTTCTTGACAGTTTAAACTGTTTAAAAGCTCTTCATAGAGCTGGCCCAAACGCTGTGAAGTAACATTTTAGCAGTTTAAAGAAAGCCCCGAATGAAGTATAAGGAGTTAGAAATTGATCATAGTTGCTGTGGTTGCGGGCTCCCATTACTTCACAAAAAAAATTCTGTCTCTTTTTGCCTTGCCATCTCCTCTAAGCATTTGGGTTTTAATCTCTTTTTAAGCCTGGACTGTGTAAGGCTTCGCTCTCCAGGGTTGCTCATTGATCAAAGACATCAACATCATCTTTCTTCCTCTGCTACTAATTCCCTCTAAAACACAGCTTCTGCTAGGCTGAGTCTCTCGCTTCGTCCATCTTTTGTTGTGTGTTCCTATTTCTTTCTGTTGCACGTTTTCCTGCCCTTTTACCCAGCATCCCCAGCCCAGCCCTTTCCCATCTTTATTTGTAAAGGGAGGTAGACATTTGTGTTAGGTTAAGTTAAAACCCCATTTTGAAGTTACTTAAAGAAAAAAAAGTTAAGATTGCATTTGAAATGTCTTTGTTGCTTTAAACAATTCTTGTGATGTTTTGCATATTAACAGACAATTTTATATATAGTGACCTTTATAACTTGTTACAGTAATTATATATCATTATATATCCGTCTCATACTTTTTGAGGATTGTTAAATTAAGTTATTTTTAATACAGCAGCCCTAACTGTTAAGTGTTAGAGGATTTTTTTAAACTCCCATGATGCTTTGGTTTACACATTGGTGATAGATTTTAATTTTCATGAATTATTATCTTGTCAGCTCCTGAGTAGACAGTAAGAAAGAGAACCCTGATTGCAGAAGACAATCGTCTGTGTAGATGAATGATTTTTTTTAATATCCTGAAAGGATTGCTCATTTTATACCTGAGAAAATCACTAAGGATTTTAAAAATTCTTTTTTGCCCAGATATAGGAAAAAGCATTGCTTTTAAAAGAGTCAGGCTGGAGGCAGGGGGTGTAAGATTTATTCATGAAAATTTTAGTGGGGGAAAATGACCCTAAGTACTTCCTAAAATGAAGAATGATTTACAAAGACCAAGTCTTACAGCGACACAGTGTCCACATTGACGGTACCAGGGAGCTACTGATTCTGGAGCTTATTCATTATTATCTGGAGCTTATTCATTATTATTGTCAGATGAAGGCATTTATCGTGGGGAGGTGCCCCCACCCTGATCCTAATTTCCTTTTTTGTGACTCCTGAAATTTTCCTTAGAGGGAAGGGTTTGTGATAGGAAGAAAACCTGAAATGTCATGTAAAGACTGAATGCTTCAAGATACTAATGACTGCATTTTTCCTCCAATACATCCAAATTTATCAACTCTATTAAAGTATGGAACTATTTCCTGGGAATCCTCTCTTTGTTTCCAATCTGACGCATCCTATTGATAACATCAATTAAGGCTACCTAGTGTTTTTATTCATAATGACTCTATTGATGGGAGTCAGCGCTTATCTAGTCAGAGTCTAGTATCTGCCAGACATTTTTTAGTACTGTAAAGTATAGTGTGAATTCCAAACTACCTAACCTTATTTGGTTAATTGCTACTATTTGAGCTACCAATGAATGTTGTGTTGGAAACAAAGCACGGCAATAGGATAGAGACTGACAGGAGATAATACTTTTCTTTTGACCATACCTACTGTTGTTCAGGAGTTACACCTGCCGCTGAACTCAGGAATTACTCCTGAGAGTGCTTGGGGACAGTGGAGTATACTGGGGATGTACCCAAGTCAGCAGTATGCAAGGCAGGTACCTTACCCACTGTACTGTCTCTCTGGCTCTCAAGACACTGCCTTCAAAAGTATATCTTTTTTATTTGTATATCTCACGGTGGTATAATAAAATACTTAAAAAAATAAAAAATAAAACTAAAAAAATAAATAAAATGTAGAAGTGAATGACAGACAATAAACAAAAAAAAAATAAAAAAAAAGAAAATCGATGTATCATTTGCCTCATGTTACACAAGGCTTGGATGTACTTGGATGCACATGTTAATCTGTCTCTTTCTCTCCCCCTCTCTCTCCTCTCTCTTTCTGCTCTCTCTCTATGCATATGTGTGTGTATATATATCCTATTTGAGACTTCATTGTGACGTTGAGGAGGGAAAACAATCACTTCTTGAACTGTTTCAGGTTTTAGAGACCACATTGAATGAATGAATGAATGAATGAATTGCTTAATTGCTAGTTAAACTGAAGCCTTCTTTAGTCTGGGGGCCTACATATTCTCCCCTATTTTCTGGATGTATCCAGGGTATTAATATTAGAAATGTTTGGGGGATTTTTGATTTTTATTTAGTTTTGTTGGGGTCCTACCCTGTGACACTCAAGGCTTGCTTTTGACTCTGTGCTCAGGGATCTTTCCTGGTGGTACTTGGGTAACTGTACACAGGGGATCAATCTGGGCTCAGTTACATCCAAGGAAGCAGGTTAACCCCTTACTTATAGGCTCTCTGATTGGTCTCTTGGAGAAGTTGCGTGTTGTTTTGTGGTCAGAAAAACACTATAGGAATGCACCTGCTTATATAATTTAGCCTATATATCCCATTGGTTTCCTTATACTTATTTTGCTTAAAGTTGCAGTTACCTAGAACCTCTGGACAACATGAAAATAATTTTTTGTCCTGAAATCAGTGTCCTTCCTCATCCCCTGAGAATTGGTTGAAAACTTACCAGCACACCACCAGCATTAGTGGTTGGAGTGCTGTAAACAGCTTTACAAATTCATTTTTACTTATCTACCAATTTATACCTTCACTATATGACAATTGAAATTGCACTGTTTTCTTAGCATTTATCTTGAGTTTAATTGTAGTCATCTGGGGTTGTGCAGTGGGATCTCATTCTGAATTTAATTGGCATTTGGAAAAGTTTTGAGTCCCTCAAATGAGTCTGCTACCTGCATTTATGAACTCATACATAACCTTTGAGGGAAGATGTTTTCCAGTGGAAACAGGAACAGTTGAACAAATAAATTGCTTATAAGGAGCTCAGGCAATAGAAGAGATGCAGGAAAATAGAAGACAAGAAATAGGGGCTTTCCTTTCATTTAGAGAGTTTGGAAACTTTATTTGAAATTTTCTATTTCTTTAATTTACAAATTCCTGGATTGATTTTGATAGCAAAATGAACTTTACTAGTACTTAGAAATAAAGAATGACATTGTGTGATGTCAACATACAAGATTCATTTGCTCTTGACTCCGACTTGTGTGGTCTGGTAGGATGACAGATGGTACCAACAACAGGAAACTATTAGCTCTCACACCACATCAGTTTCTTCATAGTTTTTTTTTGGGGGTCGGGAGTGGGGGCTTTTCAGCCTGTATCACTCTACAGGCAGCCTTCTAACTGGTGATTTGTGGTGATTGTTCTAACTGCTCTAGCTTTATCTGTTATATGTTCCTCCACACTAAGCAACTGACTGATGATGGCAGAGCTTAAAATAACTCAATGCATTTGGATTTGAAAAGTTAAAAACTCTTGTCTACTACAACAGCATTAGCTGTGATGTGAGAGAATGATTTATCTATCCAGTTGGATAAGGCATGGTAAATATGCTACATCATCCAGGATTTTGTTTTTAATTTAGTAATTTAAAATAAATGGGTGAATGTATAATTATTCACATTCGGGGAGAAGAAGCATGTTTGGTGACTTGTTGGGGTCATGCCATCCAAGAAGCAAATTGAATGTGATGTTGGTATGAGAAGTGCACGCAGACACGCATGGAAAGGAAGAGTAACACGGCCCTGATAATTTAATTAAACCTTACTGGAAAAAATGTCTGGAGAACTGTATATAATATTTATCATCTTGCCACTTTTTTTCTTTTTTTATACCCCCTTTATCTTTGTCCTAAAATGTTTTGCTGATCACATGTTATAAAAACAAAATTGTTGGCCTATGTTTATAAACAAAAAACTCTGTTGAATTGTCTGTCCTGTCTCTTGCAAACATGTGTTTATAAAAATAGGCAACTATATACATGAAATCCTTTTTAAAAATTATTTTTTACAATTACTTTTAATTAAAAACACTGTGGGGACTGGAGCAATAGTCCAGCGGGTGGGGCGTTTGCCTTGCATGCGGCTGATCTGGGTTTGATCCCCTATGGTCCCCCGAGCACCGCCAGGTGTAATTCCTGAGTGCAGAGCCAGGAGTAACCCCTAGAGCATTGCCAGGTGTGACCAAAAAGCAAAAAAAAAACACCCCAAAAAACCCACTGTGAGTTACAAAGTTGTCCTTTATGCAGTTGTTTCAAGAGTTTGTGTTCCAACACCACCCGTGTGACCTCCCTTCCCCCAATATCCCCTGTTCTCCCCAATCCAAACCTGCCCACCTAGGCACATAACAAATTTACTTTATATTGCTTATTCCAACAAAACATTAGAAGTAGCTAATAGAATGATCAGAAAATAAATCAGTAATAAAGTTTTGGTTGCTATATGGTTTTAACCAGTGTAAATAAGAAAATTAAAACCATTTCATATAATATAATAAAATGTCTATTCTCATTTACATATATAAGTTTGTCAGCTCTAGAATCTAAAATATATTACACTATGTGTTATTTTATACTTGGACCTCATTACGATAATAATCATGTCTCACCTGTCCATTAAACTTTTATTCATTTATTTTTGAATAACCCCAGAAATTCCTCAGGGGTTATTCCTGGCTCTGTACTCAGGAATTGCTCCTGGCGGTGCTCGGGGACTTTATGGGATGCCAGGGAATCGAACCCAGGTCGGCTGCATGTAAGGCAAATGCCCTACCTGCGAGACTATTGCTCAGGTCGCTCAAACTTTTAAAGCAATTCTGTCCTAATATATCTTGGAGTTTACATGGATTGGAAAGGTGGGCATATGAAGATCCCCCCCACACACTGTGTTTCTGCATGATGATTTGCTACAAGCATCCAATATTCCAACAGCAATCCTACCACCATTACACCTTCCCTGCAACATTATCTCCAGTTTTGTCAACCACCCCTTAAGCCTGCCCCATCCTTAATATTTTATTTTTATTGCTTTTTGATATATGCCAAATACAAATTATAGACCCTCATTCGAATGGATTGGGCTTTTTTTTCCCTGGAGCAAGCAGATGCCTTGGGCTCTACTAGCATGAGACAGGACATATGGAGATGTTACTGGGGCCCGCTCGAGCAAATCGATGATGAACGGGAAGACAGTGATACAGTGATACAGTGATATTGCTTTTTAATCAATGATTTGTTAACAGAATGATAATAAGTAGTTTCCTAGAAGATCTTTGACTGTATCTAGTTCTTTCCTACTCAGTTCTCTCTATTAAAATTATTTTTATCGAATCATAGTGAATTATAGAGTTACAAAGTTATTCACAATTAAGTTTTAGGTGTACAATATTTCAACACCAATTCTTTCACCAGTGACCACTGAATTTCTCATTTTTAAGTCTCAGTAATACTGTAATCTTCTATAGATGCTTTTTTTTGTGTAGTTTCACCTTCTCATTCTTTATTTTAGTCACTTTTTCCCTATTTGGCACTTGTGGTTCACTTTATATGTGCTAGATTTATGTCATTTCTCCATATCCTTACTAGAACAAAACTCCATCATACTGAACCATTTCCGTGCATTATTCACAGTGACTTTTTGTTGCCTAGGAATGTGCACGTTATCTATGAATGAGTAAAGAGGGAATCAAGTTATCCTTTACAAATTACTACGTCTATATTCCAATCAATACCAAGTAAGGGAGAGGCATTCTGAAGCATTCTATGGTAACTGGGCGCCACACTTGGCAGTTTTAAAGGGCCAACCCCAGGCAGTGGGTCAACCTCAAGACCTAGCATATATGGTGCTCTATCACTTAAACCTCATACCTGATCCCTAAAGAATTCCTTATAAAGGTTTTCTTTGGTGGGGAGGAGCGGAGTTTTCTCAGGGGACCACATGTGGTGCTGGGGATTGAACTCAGGCCAGTCGTGGTGCAAGGCAAGTACCTTACCTGCTATATGATCTCTTTGGCCTCTAAGTCATTTTTTCAAAGTCATGGTACTATTATGAAATTGAAGTTTTGTTCCAAAATTTTAGATACATTTCAAAAGTTTTGGATTTATAGTACCCTATTTAGGTGACCTGAGTGCGCGTAATTTAAATGGAGAAAAGACGTGCGCCTTTGTTCACCATGAAATCTGCGGAAATCCTCCACTCTTAAATTTACTCCCCACTGGGTGATGTTGAAGTTCTGCCTGCCAAGCTCCTGCGTCACATGATTTGGATCCCTCTCCCATGTCCTCTTAGCTTTCCCTTCCTTCTCTTTGTAATTAGAGCCAGAAGTGCAGAGTAATTTGAATGTTTTTGACCAAGGATAGCTTTAGATAATCTTTTATTAATGTAATTAGCTTGGGCTTTAATTAAGGGTCAAACCTGTGGGGCTTCTCTAACCATAGCTATCCTATCCTCTGCGTTAAATGCTTTCATTTTACCCAGGGAAATTCCTTTCCAGCATAGATAAATCCCAGCAGGACATTTTGACCTGGATCTGTCCCCAGAACACACAACAGATAAACTCAACTTTAGCTCCAAGGTCCTTGTGTTTTTATTTAATCTTCTCCAGTGCAGTGTCACAGAGACATCGCTTCTATCATATTTCAAGTTATGAAATGAAATTCTTAACCCCTGATATTTTTGCTCAACACTAAAAATCAAATAATTATATTCAAAAAGCTCTTGGTAACTTCCCGCGTCTGGGAAGAAAGGTAAACTTTGACCAAGGCATGAGGTTATCCATTTCTCCTCTCTATGAACATTAAAATTCTCATAAAAATAAATTCCTGACACTTAGATATGTTTAGTATGTAGTTATTTACATGACAGAAAATAAATAAAAATGTTCTCCATTGACTGGGGGAAAATAAAGGATCATGGGTTGGCCATTAAAATAGACGTTGAATTCAATGATGAAACAGAAAACCTTAGAATTGGAAAAGGGTACGTGTGCAAGGTGAAGCTCAAGGGTGGAGCAAGTAATGATACATGTAATATATACATAGTTTTCTTTGGCTGGGCCTTACTTCTACCACACAAATACCTATGACTGTGCGCATCTTGATCAAATTTGGATGCAGGTTTTTTTTTCTTTTTTAAGTTTTTATTTTTTTATTTTTTTAAATTTTTTTTTATTATACCACCTGGGACACATACACTTACAAAGGTGTTCATAATTGGTTCTTGGTGCTACAGTATTCCAGCACCCATCCCCTCACCAGTGCCCCATTTCCACCACCAATCTATCCCCCCCCCTTCCCCCCCCCACCCCCCTCCTAATAGCAGGTACCCCAGTTCCTCTATCTCTATCTCTCTCTCTGTCTTTCTCTCTCCCTCTTATTTTACACATTATGGCTAGCCCTGCAGATATTTAGAGTTTATCACTATAACTCCTTTTGTGTTTATTCATGGTGAGTTTTAAAAATCCGCCATTTCCCCACCATTTCCTAAACATATTTATCTATATCCTATTATATAAATGAATGCAGTCATTCTATATCTGTCCTTTTCCTTCTGACTAATTTCACTCACATGATAGACTCCATGTCCACCCATTTGCAGGTAAATTTCATAATTTCATCCTTTCTGACAGCCGCATAGTATTCCTTAGGGTAGATGAACCACAGTTTTTTAGCAGTCCTCTGTACTCGGGCATTTAGGTTGTTTCCAGATTCTAGTTATAGTGAATAGCGAGATGAATAAGGGTTCTGCTAGTGTGTTTTTCTGTCTCTAGGGTATATTCCCAGGATGCTATTGCTGGATCAAATGGGAGTTTTTAAAATTTATTTAAACACCATGACTTACAAGGATGTAGATTTTCTCATTCCTTGGGAAGGAAAACTAATGTATGATTCCGTGAAATGCTTCTTGCCCCTTGCCCTTCACATTTTTTCCTTTTCAGTTTTTTTTTTTTTTGCTTTTTTGGGTCACACCTGGCGACGCTCAGGGGTTACTTCTGGCTCTTAGCTCAGGAATTACTGCTGGTGGTGCTCGAGGGACCATATGGGATGCCAGGTATCGAACCTGGGTTGGCTCGCACCAAGGCAAATACCCTATCTGCTGTGCTATCACTCTGGCCTCCTTTTCAGTTTTTTCTGAATCACATGACTGACTAAAATCAGTTTCCTAAATCTTGCCTTTCATATCCCAATTTACTATTCAAGAACTGTAATGGTTTTGTTTAGTAAGTATACCCACATATCATCCCAAACATCAGCCACATTCATATTACTTCCCATTGCATCTCCATTCAGACTGTTTTCTCCTGTTACTCCAGGATGTTTCATGACCTGTGTTTAAAAATCCTAATTAAAAAAGTATTTAGCATTTTGGACAGGAATGACAGTACAGTGGATAGGGTACTTGCCTTGTATGCTGTAGACCCTGGTTCGATCCCCGGTATCCCCATTTGGCCTCCCTAGTACTGCCAGGAGTGAACCATCTGAGTGCAGAGCTAGAAGTGACCCCTGATTATTGCCAGGAGGGCCCCAAGAGAACAAAAAAAATTAAAAAATTTAGTGATTTAGTGTGAAAATGTTCCATTTCCGTGGAACTCAGATATATTTGATACCAATAGGATGATGAGTGTTACCCTATGGTGCATGTTACAAATATGAATAAGGTATGCTAATATTTTAGTGGAAGGGAGCACATTACTGTTTTTTGTGCAAGTTCTAAATAAAGCATAAATATCTAACTTGCAATTTCTTCTTTTCTCTCTCTCTCTCTTCTCTCTCTCTCTTTTTGCTTTTTGGGTCACACCCGGCAATGCTCAGGGGTTTCTCCTGGCTCTGCACTCAGGAATTACTCCTGGCGGTGCTCAGGGCCCATATGGGATGCTGGGGATCAAACCCGGGTCGGCATGGCTGGCCGTATGCAAGGCAAACGCCTACCCGCTGGGCTATCACTCTGGCCCCTTCTTTCTTTTTAAAAAAATTGAATCACCATGAGATTCAGTTACAGGGGTATTCATGATCAATTTCAGTGTGATCATGTTCCAAACCCTGTCTCTCCACCAGCATACATGTCCCACCACCAATATCCCGCTTTCCTCATGCTGCCCCTAAACCCTAACCTGTCTGTAAGGCAGGCACTTTCCCTTCTTTCTTCCCTCTCTCTCTCTCTCTCTCTCTCTCTCTCTGTCTCTCTTTCCCATTGGGCACTATGGCTTGCAATCACTGATACTGAAAGGTTATCATGTTTGTTCCTTTACCTACGTTCAGCACACAGTTTTTATCCAGAGTGATCATTTACAACTATCTTTGTTATTGTGTTCTATCCCAACTGTCTTTTCTCCAAGCACTTGCAGCAGGCTTCCAAATGTGGATCAGTCCTCCTGGCCCTTGTTTCTACTGTCCTTGGGTATTGGTTTCTTATCATGTTTTTCTTACATCCCACAAATGAGTGCAATCATTCTATGTCTGCCCTTTTCTTTCTAACTCATTTCACTCAGCATGATGCTCTCCATGTTCATCTATTTATAAGCAAATTTCATAGCTTCATTTTTCTTAACAGCTCCATAGTATTCCAATGTGTATATGTCCCATAGTATTTTTAACCAGTCATCTGTTCTTGAGCATGTGGGTTGTTTCCAAATTCTGGCTATTGTGAATAGTGCTGCAATAAAATAGAAGTGAAGACGACATTTCTGCTGTGTGTTTTTGAAGCCCTGGGGTATATTTCCAGAAGTGGTGTTGCTGGGTCACATGGAAGCTCATTTTTAGCTTTTTTTGAGCAATGCTCATATTATTCCCCCAAAGGCTGGAGCAGTTGGCATTCCAACCAACAATGAAGGAGTATCCCTTTCTCCCCACAGCACATCAGCACTGGTGTTCTCGTTCTTGTTCTTTTGGATGAATGCGAGTCTCTGTGGTGTGAGATGATATTTCATTGCTTTGATTTGCATTTCCCTGATAATTAGCGATGGAAAGCATTTTTCATGTGCCTTCTGGCCATTTGTATTGCTTCTTTGAGGAAGTTGCTGTTCATTTCTTCTCCCCTTTTTAATGGGGGTTGATGCTTTCTTTTTTCTTGTAAAGTTATATCAGTGCTTTATATATCTTGGATATTAACCCTTTATCAGATGGCAATTGGGTTAATAATTTTTCCCAATCTGTGGGCTGTCTTTGTATATTGGTTATGGTTTCTTTTTGAAGTGGAGAAACTTCTTAGTTTAATATAGTCCCATTTCTTTATCTTTGTTTGTGCTTGCTTGGTCAGTGGTGTTTCATATTTGAAGAACCTTTAGCTTTAATGTCATAGAGAGTTCTACCCATGTTTTCCTCTAAGTACATTGTAGTTTTAGGCATGATACTGAGTCATTTTGATCTGACTTTTGTGTCTGCCATTGAGAGAGAGGTCTGAGTTCATTTTATTGCATGTAGCTGTCTGTGCAGTTTTCCCAGCACCATTTGTTGAAGAGATTTTCCTTGTTCCACTTCATATTTCTTGCTCCTTTATCGGATATTAGGTGGTCATCTATTTGAGTGTTTGTGTTAGGATATTTGCCTCAACTCTGTTCTATTGATTGGCAGGTCTGTATTCCAATACCATGCTGTTTTTATTACTATTGTTTTGCAGTACAGTTTAAAGTGAGGAAGGTTGTGCCTGACATCTTCTTTCCCAAAGGATTGCTTTAGCTATTAGGGGTGGAGGGAGTTGTTGTTTTATATGAATTCCAGGAGTGTTTTATCTATTTCATTGAAAAATGTCATGGGTATTCTTATAGCGACTGCACTGAATCTGTACAATGCTTTGGGGAATATTGCCATTTTGACAATGTTGATCCTCCCAATGATTTTCTTGTGTTCTCTTTTATTTCTTGAAGTAGCATTTTTTGTAGTTTTTCTTTGTACAGGTCCTTTGTTATTATCTACTTTTTTGAATTGGGAAAATGTTTGCTTTCTTTTGAATTTGAAATTGTGTGAGGGAAAGGAGGGGAGGGAAGGAGAGAGAGATAGAGAGAGAGACAGGGAGAGTGCTCGTATTCCACAATCACAATCTTTGAGAGATGCAGTGCACTGCCCAGATCTTTGGGGGTGAACGTATGTACTATTTCCTTGGCTTAGCATCCTGGGCTCCAGAGCGGCCTCCAGGCAGTCTTTGTGCTCTGGCCACTTTGCTGACAGGAGGGAAAGCTGAGAATGGTGCACAGTCCAGACCCTTCTCATCCTTAGTTAAGATTCTGAGGTACTTGAGTTTTTTTGGCACAATTGTGAATGGGTTGTTATTGTATATATCTATATATCTCCTATATCTATATACATATACTTATATATATATCTATCTAATAACCCCCTTTCTTTCATTTCTTCCCTCAAAGTTTTCCTTGTTGAGCATTAGTTTGCTAGCTGTTGAAATATCTAACTACTATTGTGTTACCAACCAGTGTCTTTCCTCAAGTCTATTAGCATTTGCTATAAGTATTTTGCTGGTCCGCATTAGGTACCCATACCATTTAGTATTGTAAATTCTTCCTGAGCGTGAGACTATCCCTTGATCATTAAGAAATGACCTTCTCTGTCTCTTATAACCTTTCTTTAGTCTGAAGTCTATATGGTCTGATACTAGTGTAGCTATCTTGGCTTTTTGAGGCTGTTGCTTGTAGAATTGTTTTCCAGCCTTTGACTTGTGTCTATTTGCTCTGACTACTCAGATGTGTTTCTTATAGGCAGCAGAGTGTTGGTTTCAGTTTTTTATGAATCTTGCCCCTCTTTGTCTCTGAATTATTGTATTAAACATTTTGACATTGAGAGAGATTATTGTTATGTGACTATGTGCCATATTTTTGCAAGAGTTTGGTGTATTTGTGGGACTTGTTTTATCTAAAAGTAGCCTGTTTAGTTCTTCTTACTTAATGCTTTTGACTCTGTGAATTTCCCAATTTGTTTATCTGTGAAGTTGTTTATTGTTCCTTCAAATCTGAATGAGAGTCTGGCTGGGTAAAGCATTTTTGGTGAGGTGTTCATTTCATTGAGTTTTTTTTACTATATTCCACCACTGTCTCTCGGTCCAGAGGGTTTTGTCTGATAAGTCTGCGCAAATCTTAAGAATGCTCCTTTGAGTTCCTTCTTTGATCATGTTGCTTCCAGTGTATTTTTTCTGTCTGTGGTTTTGTCATTCTGATTATGATGGGTCCTGGAGTATTTTTTATTTTGATTTCTTTGAGCTGGTACCCTCTGGGACCTCTGGATCTGGGTGCATGCACTCATCAGCTCTAGGAGCTTCTCAGCAGTGATGGCTTTGACAGTTGCTTCTTCATCAGGATTTTCTTCCTGCTCCTTTTGGAACCCAATGATTCTTATGTTTATTCATTTTGACTTCATCTTGATGTTTTCTTGCAACCTGTTGGTTTATTTTAAGGCCTTTCCATCTTCTGCTGTTCTCTAGAGATTCTCTTCACCTCATCTTGGAGCTTCCCTAATTCTGTTATTCTTCTGCTAAGACATTCCAGTGAGTCTTCTTTTTCATCTACCAAGTTTTTCAGACATGTCATTTCTGTTGGTATTTACACTGGTTATGTTCCTTGGAATTTATGACCTTAGATTTACATTCCAACAAGTTTCCAAGTGATGTTGGTGTTTAGAATTTAAATGCTACAGTTAGATGGCATTATCTTATATACAAATGAAGGGATGGATACTCAAAGGGAGCATGATTCACTATTCTGTGACCCTATTTCTAGTAAGAAAACACTGAGACTGAAGTCTCCAGAGCTGTGATCACGTATCATTCCTATTACATTCTATGATCTAAAATCCTCATACTTTGCGTACTTAATTCTTACTCTAGCAAGGCAGGAAAAAGTGAGGGTTCTGATTTATGTCTAACAATACTTTGAGTGCTTATCTTGAGGAGTTGTCAAAATGATTTACTTGGACCTCTGAGATATTTTCTGGGCATCTCGTGTTAGAGTAAAAAGCTACCTTTGTAGTAATTCTTAAATAAATTTTGCCATTTCTGGTTGTGCCACTGTATGTGTG
>JAJIBD010035246.1:0-25218 GCA_021461705.1 Cryptotis parvus
TTCAAGACCCTGAGTTCAATCCCTGACCCTGCATCCCCCACTCTCCATACCAGGGTGATTTGGGGGGGTCCCTAGTCCCCTCTGGGCTCAAGCACTCATGGAACCTGAGCATTGAAATGCCTGGGCCAGTCGGTTGCATCTCCCTGGGGATGCCCCTTCGTACCCTGAGGACTGCCTGGGTGCTCCCGCTCATCCAAACACAGAAAACACCCTCAAGACCATTGATAGGTTTGGGGGCGGGACTTGATGGGGGTCAGTAACGCGGCTTCCTGGGCCAGTGCATGTTGGGGAGATGGGGAAACTGTATTTGAGTGTGGGCTCTTGACGCTCAGGCAGTTGGAGAAACCCTAGCTCAGGGCCTGCACGGAGCTCTGGGACATGACCTTGAAGTCAGAGCTGGTGTCCTTCCTCCCAGGAGGCTCAGGATTGGTTTATTTATTTATTTATTTATTTTTGCTTTTTTGGGTCGCACCCGGCAATGCTCAGGGGTTACTCCTGGCTCTGCACTCAGGAATTACTCCTGGCGGTGCTCGGGGGACCATTCCGGATGCCCGGAATTGGATCCTGGTTGGGCGTGTGCAAGGCAAACACCCTACCTGCTGTGCTGTCCCCCGGGCCCCCTCAGGATTGGCTTAGAGGCCAGAGAGCCCTCAGAGACTGGGGCCTTGTCCCTGGAGCTGACCTGCGCCAGCTGAGGCTGCTCCTGCCCTGGTCCTGGCACCAGCTGAGGCTGCAGACCAGAAAGGAAGTGGGTGGTGGGGAAGCGGGAGCAGAGGACCCAAACTCAGAGCAGTCAGGCTCAGGAGCTGAGGTCAAAGGTTTTGTTGTTTGTTTTTATTATTTTTTGGGTGTGGGTCACACCTGGTGATGCTCGGGGTTACTCCTGGCTCTGCACTCAGGAATTACTCCCTTCCGGTGTTTGGGGGCCATATGGGATGCCGGGATTGAACCCTTTGGTCGCCACATGCAAAAGCTAACGCCCTCCCTGCTGTACTATCTCTTTTTGTTTGTTCTTAATTTATTCATTGAATCAAGGTGAGATTCAAAGTCATTTGTGATGGAGTCTCAGTCCTACAACGCTTGAGCTTCCACCCCTTCACCACGGCCTCGGTTTCCCTCTGCTGTCAACCTGCCTCCACGCAGACCCTTTTCCCCTTCTGGCACTGCGGTGTGCAGTACGTTACTGAAAGGGCACCGTGCACCGGCTTACCTCCTTTCAGCTCCGCTCTTGTCCGGGTGGGAGTGTCCTGAGAACAGAGCCAGGTGGGGTTTGTCCCCTGGACTCATTTGGGGACTTCCCAAGCTTCCCTTTGGCCAAGGGAGTTTGTTCTGGGGATCATCACAAAAGTCCGTCTGGTTGTCAAGGCAATCTATTGTTAGAGAAGTGCTAGACCCAGAGCTCTCCAGCTGCGGGGTGCCAGGGGCAGGGAGGGCACCGAGGACAGTGGGCTGCACTTCTCTGTGTGGGGCCCCTGAGAAGGAGCCGGTGGGGGCAGCGGGATCCATCCTAAGGTGGCTCTTGTTCACCTCTGGCTGCGAGCCCCAGCCCTCCGGCGGCTGGACCACCCCCCAGTCCTGCTCCAGCTCTGCCTCCTTGAGTCAGGCCAGTCCCTCACCTCCCTTGCACCTCTCCTCCCCCTCTCCCCTCCCATTCCCTTCCCAAGTGGAATGTAGGGAACCTCCAGTTCCTGACGACACCCTCTCCTGAACTCCAGCTGGAGGGGTGCAGGGAGACCAGTTTTTCCAGCCCGGGAGCAGCCTGGCCCTGGGGGGCTCTTCCGAGTCCAGTGGGATGGCACCTTGGGCCTCCGTGGAATGCTGCCCAGCCGGCTTGGCTCCTGTAGCACTGCAGGAGTCCAGCACCAGCAGGGGCCAGAGACATCCCCTCCCACTCAGGTGGGGGGCCGGTGCCAGCCCAGCACCCCCACCTACAGATTCCTCCCCTGCCCACAACTCCTGGCCAGCTCACCCCTCCCTCTGCAGGGTGAAGGTCAGGACTCCTTTCAGACTGTGGGTTTGTGGGTTCCCCAGACTTGGGGACCCTGGGGTCCCTGTTAGAGGCCTAGGGCTGAGATAGCCCATGCTCGGGAAACTGGGCCTGCCCACTCGCCAGGCTGCTGTGGAAAGCACCGAGGTCCAGCCCTGGTGGGACTTTTTCCATGGGTAGCTGGATAGAACCTAGCAAGGACCCCCTCCCACTCTCCTCTGCATCTCTGGCCTCCGCTGCCCCCTAACATCCCTCTAACCCCTTGTCCCATCCCCCTGCCTATATCTCAGAATCTCGCTTCCCTGTTTAAGCCCAACCCTCTCCTAACTCTGTATGCCCCCCATCCCGGCTCTGCCCAGGTTTGATGGGGGCAGAGGGAACTTCCATCCTCTCCCCCTCTCCTTCTGAGGCTCCCTTCTCTGGAGCTCCTTTCTTCCTGGGGAGTCTTCCCCATAGGCAGCACCCTCACCCCCAACCAGGTGGACCAGGTGCCCCCCCAAGGATCTGCATGGGCAGTTGGGGTGGGGCTGCAGGCGTGGAAGGTCATCCACATGACCAGGATGCACTCGGATAGCCCAGGTCCAGAGGTAGCAGCACTGAGAGGGAGAGGTCCACCGCACTCCCACACATTATGTCCCTTGCCCGGACAGGGCACCTGCTCTCTGTCAGGCTCTGTGCCAATGGCTCTGCACATCAGGTGTTCATTCCCTTTCACACCCACCTTGCCGGGTAGGTAGATGTTCTGAGGACGCCCATTTCACAGATGTGCAAGCAGAGGCCATTAGCTAGAAACAGAAAAAACAAGTTCTTGATCTTGGTTTCAAGCCCTAGCGTCCACCTGGTGTGACCTGTAAACTGTCCTCAACCTCCCACCCCCAACACACACATACATACACACACACACACACACACGTCAACTTGGGAAGGGGCTCCCAGGGCTCCTGTCTCAGCTCCTGGGGCTCCGTGATCCTCAGGGGCAGGCGCCAACTTGGGACAGCCCACTTTGCTGGGTTCCTAAGAATTCCAGGAGGAGGAGAGGACAGAGTAGGCAGAACCTTGGGACAAAGCTAGGTGTGGCCCTGGAGAGCCGGAACGCACCCCTGCCTGGCCATGGGGTTGTGGGCGTGCACAACACGGGAGTGACGGGCGTGTGCGAGCACCCAGTGGGAGAAGGGCCTCCGTGCCTCGAACCCCGGATCCTGTGTCTCAGGTCTTTCTCCTGAGGCCCTGGGGAGTCCCTGCGGGTGGGGCTGCTGTCAGGCCAGTGTCGGGGATGTTCTGGGCGGAGGGTGGGGCGCACCACCAGCCCTAACCTGGTTGGGCAGGTTGGCCCACCCCAGTGGCACCTGTGACCAGGCGCCAGCCCCACCCACCCTTTGAAGTCACAGAGCCTGTGCTCACAGCCGGCCCTGCCCCCTCTTCTGCCTGATTCCCTCCCCCAAGAGAACTGGGGTCTTCTCCGGAGAAGGTTCCTCTTGACTGGAGCTGCTCCAGGGGAGTGGGGTGTGGGGGGGGCAGAGGTCACCAGCTCCCTCCCTCCCTCTTGGACCAAGCTAGGGCCAAGGCAGGGGGCAGAGAGGGAGGGGCTAAGGGGTGGAGAAGATTTAAGGGAAGGGTCTTCAGTGGGAGGAGGGGCCTGGACCCCTGTGCACCCCACTCTGAACTCCCTTTGGAGGTGCCTCTCCTGCAGGTCAAGGCTGCTCCGAGGAGTTTGGTCCTGACCTTCCTCATTCTGGGACACCCCCCACCCATGCCCTAGGTCTTTCTTCTAGAAATCATGCTCCACCCCCCCACGGCTCCCCAGCCTTGTATAGGAGCTGCCTGGACCCCTCCTCACTCCCTCCCCTGGGGTCCCCCAGCACTTAGTGGGTGAACTCAAGCCAGGACTGTGAGGGGCAGCGTGGGCGGGGCACAGAAAGTCAACCCAAATCTAAGCCCTGGCCAACGGACCCCAACCTCAAGCTCAGGCCCCTTTCCCCAGCAGCCCCGGATGCCCCTTGCAGGCTCCAGCTCCTGCTCCAGGCTCAGTGCCTTCCCGCCCGCCCCACCCCTGCATGAAGAAGCATCCCTCTAATCCTCCAGGAGCCTCCTCAGAAAACCATTAGGCAGCCGGCCCCTGCCCTGAGGGCCTCCAGCATGGGCTCTCCCCCTTTCCCAGCCCCCTCCCTCCCCACTGCGGTTGGGGGTGGGTGTGCCCCAGCCCTGGAGCCCTGGGCTCCTCCTGCAGGCCTCGCTCTCTGCTTCCCTTTGGTTCTGACAGTTCTGCCGCACCTCCTGATCCCTCGGCAGGTGGACATCTTGAACTGGGTTGTCACCACAGCCCTTGGACCCTGTCCCCCAGCCCACACCGCTCCACCCCCAGGCCTGGACCCCTGCGGGGCTAGGAGAGAACCCAGAGTTCATTCCTAGGTTGGCACCACCAGTACTTTCCCTCCTCATGACAGTTTGGGGGTGCTGGGACATGCTGTTCTGGGTTCTTGCAAGGATCTTGCAGGGGTGGTGGGAGGGGAGTCGGAGCCAGACACATCCCACCCCACCCTGGCATCCAGCTGCCCAGACCCAGACCCTGGCCTCCTGCCTCTGCTCCTGAGTCCCATCCCTCTGCCCAGCCCAAGCCTCTTCCCCTGGGGGCCCTCCTGCAGGTGGGCCGCCTCTCCTCGCTCTGCAAGTCCACGTTTCTACCCACCGTGGCAGCCAGCACAAATACCCAGTTTGAGTTGTGGCCTTGGGCAAGACCTGGCCCTTCGCCAGGGTTTGAGTTAGAAAGAGGCTGCATGGGCCAAGGCCGTGACTTGAAGTTGTCTGGTCGGCATCTGAGGACCACCAGGATCTGTCCGTCTCTGCACACGGGACTGGGGCGTGGCCGGGGTCCCTGCAGGGAAAGGGGGAGTAGAGCCTCGCCCACAGGAGAGGAGGGTTTGCCTGATGTCCCTCAGCCCCGGGACAGGCGCCGGTGTGACCCAAAAAGGGAAGAAAAAAAAGGATGAAGGGAAAGGTGGTGTGTATATGTGTGTGTAGTATGTGTGGTGTGTGTGGTGTATGTGTGTGGTGTGTATGGTGTGTGCGGTGTGCACATGTGTGTGTGTGGTGTGTGCAGTGTGTGTGTGGTGTATAGTGTGTGTGGTGTGTGGTATGTGTGTGGTGATGTGTGTGGTGTGTGTGGTGTGTGTATGTGTGTGTAGTATGTGTGGTATGTGTGGTGTGTGTGGTATGTGTGTGTGGGTGTGTGGTTGTGTGGTGTGGCGGTATGTGTGTGTGGTGTGTGGTGTGTGTGGTGTGTGCAGTGTGTGTGTGTGACGGTACCCTAGAGACATTAGATGTAATTTCGTTTGTCTCCTCCAAAACTCCTGCTTCCGGTTCAGCTCTGTTCTCTGACAGTGTCCACAGCCCCTGCCTTGCAGAGAGGCCCTCAGGGGCCCTCCTGCTTCCTGCATGCATAGAACCTCCAAGAACTCCATCTTTTCTTTCCCTTCCTTCCTCCTCTGCTTCCCTCCCTCCCTCCCTCCTCCCTCCCTCCCTCCTTTGTTGTTCTCTGAGACCTGCTTGGCTCAGATCTTACTCAGGTTCTGTGCTCAGGGACCATCCTGGCAGAGCTTGGAGGACCATACGGGGCACTAGAGATTGTCCTGGACTAGTCACCTGCAAACAGAGGTGCCCCTACCCACTGTCCAATCCTCTGGCCCCCAAAAAATGCTTTTTTTTTTTTGGCAATGCTCAGGGGTTACTCCTGGCTCTGCACTCAGGAATCACTCCTGGCAGTGCTTGGGGACCTTATGGGGTGCCAGGGATCAAATCCGGGTCTGCCCCACTGTTCTATGGTTCCAGAAATGCCTCTTTTTTACTTTCTTTTCTTTACTTTCTTGGGGAGCATATTTGCTTTTTTAATTTTTATTTTTTAATTGAGATTCTGTGATTTATATTACAGTTAATGATGGTTTCCATGCCCATAATTCCAGCACCCCTCCCCCATGCACCCACCTCCCTCTCCCCATAATCCAACACTACGCCCTCCCCCATGCACCCACCTCCCTCTCTTTTCCGTTCACATTCACCAGTTCGGTTGTGTGGACTAGTTCTTCCATTGTGTTGCCTTTTGGCCCTTTGCTGCTGCCTTACTCTCATACCCACATATGAGAGAGATCATTCGGCATCTGTCCCTCTCCTGCTGATTCACGTCACTCAGCCTGATGTCCTCTCAGACCATCCCCATCGCTGCAAATTGCAAGCTTCTGTTCCTTCTCAGAGCTGCATAGTATTCCACTGTGTGTGTCTACCACAGCTTCTTTATTCATTCATCTGGGTTGTTTACATTTGGCTGCAGCACTGAGGACTGCCTGAGCGCAGGTGTGCAGGCATCCTCCCAAGGCCCATTTTTTATTTATTTATTTATTTATTTGTTTATTTATTAGTTTTTTGATCTTTTTATTTTTTAAAATTATTATTATTAATTTTTTTTGCTTTTTTTGGCCACACCCGGCGATGCTCAGGGCTTACTCCTGGCTCTGCACTCAGGACTTACTCCTGGCGTTGCTCGGGGGACCATATGGGATGCCGGGGATTGAACCCAGGACAGCATGGGCCGGCCACATGCAAGGTAAATGCCCTACCCACTGGACTATCGCTCCGGCCCCTAAATTATTTTTTTTAATTTCATTATATGTGAGATACAAATTACAGAACATTTTGTGATTGGATCTCAGCCACAGAGTGTTCCAGCACCAACCCTCCACCACCCTTCCAATATACCCCAAATTTCTTCCCTCTCCCCTAGCCTGCCTATTTGCCTTTGCCTATTTCTTCTTCTTCTTCTTCTTCTTCTTCTTCTTCTTCTTCTTCTTCTTCTTCTTCTTCTTCTTCTTCTTCTTCTTCTTCTTCTTCTTCTTCTTCTTCTTCTTCTTCTTCTTCTTCTTCTTCTTCTTCTTCTTCTTCTTCTTCTTCTTCTTCTTCTTCTTCTTCTTCTTCTTCTTCTTCTTCTTCTTCTTCTCTTCTCTCCTCTTCCTCTTCTTCTTCTTCTTCTTCTTCCTCCTCCTTCTCCTCCTCCTTCTTCCTCCTTCTCCTCCTCTTCCTCCTCCTTATTCTTCTCCTTCCTCCTCTCTCTTCCTCCTCCTCCTTCTCCTCCTCCTCCTCCTCCTTCTCCTCCTCCTCCTTCTTCTCCTTCTCCTTCTCCTCCTCTTCCTCCTTCTCCTCCTTCTCCTCCTCCTTCTCCTTCTCCTCCTCCTCCTCCTCTTCCTCCTCCTCTCTTCCTCCTCCTCCTCCTCCTTCTCCTTCTCCTCCTTCTCCTCCTCCTCTTCCTTCTCCTCTCCTCCTTCTTCTTCCTTCCTCCTTCTCCTTCTCCTCCTCCTCCTCCTCCTCCTCCTCTTCCTCCTCCTCCTCCTCCTTCTCCTTCTCCCTCCTCCTCCTTCTCCTCCTCCTCCTCCTTCTCCTTCTCCTCCTCCTCCTCCTTCTTCTCCCTTCTCCTTCTCCTCCTTCTCCTTCTCACTTCTCCTTCTCCTCCTCCTTCTCCTTCTCCTCCTCCTCCTCCTCCTCCTCCTTCTCCTCCTTCTCCTCCTCCTCCTCCTCCTCCTCCTCTCCCTTCCTCTTTCTCTGTTTCTCTCTTTCTCCCTTCTCTTACAAATTGAAGGCCAAGTTTCTTGAATACCCACTGGGGTCCTAGGATGAGGTTGAGCACTAACATCACTGTGACACTTACAAATCCAAGGAGACATGCAAAAAAGAACAGCTCTGGGGATACCCAGAGGCACCCTGGGCCACAAGCAGGGACAAAGGAGGGCAGGGGGGGGGTGGTGTTTGAACTGAAGTGAGGGAAGGCCGAGCAATAGTACAGAGGCTCGGGTACTCACCAGAGCAATAGTACAGCGACTAGGATACTCCCCTTGGGTTTTGTTTTTTTGCTTTTTGGTCACACCCAGCGATGCTCAGGAGTTACTCCTGGCTGGGTGCTCGGGGGACCATATGGGATGCCGGGGATCGAACCCGGGCTGGCATGGGCCAACCGTGTGCAAGGCAAACGCCCCTACCTGCTGGGCTATCGCTCTGGCCCCAGGATACTCACCTTGTACGTGGCCTATCCAGGTTCAATTCCAAATGCCCTATAAGGTGCTCCAAGTCCTCCCAAGAGTGATTCGTGAGTGCAGAGGCAGGAGTAAACCCTGAGCACCATCAGGAGTAGTACCCCCAAAAAATAAAAAAAGACGAAATGAGGAGGAGAGAGAGGAAGACAGTAGATGTCATGTGAATATTGAGGTGGTCAGCCAAAGGGACTCAGCCAAGGCAGTGAAAGTAGCCCCTTTTTGGTGGGGGTTAGCTTGACTGTAGGTGTGTGGGAGAGAGAAAGGGCCAGTGTGGGGGAGCAGGGACACCTCAGAAGGGTCAGGGGGTGAGGTGAGGTGGCTGGAGGGACGGTATGGTAATGAAGCCTATCTCACACAGGGAGACTGAGGCTTGCAGGGAAGGCGGAGTGCAGGCAGCCTGGCTTCAGAGCCAGATCACGGTCTTCTCCTGGATGGCCCCTGGGGACACCCCCACTGCCCCATGTGGGAACCCCTCACGGGAGCCTCCATATCCTGTGGTGCCAGGATGTGCTTGATGCCAGCCCTGCAGCCCCACCTTGGAGGGAGCTGTGGGCAGGAGCCAGGCCTGGCCTGCAGCCCCCAGCCTCAGGTCCTCGCTGGGCCTGGATGAGACTGTTCCAACATGGGCTTGGGAGCAAAGAGACTTGTTGATGAGTGAAGCTTCCAGCTGCCAGAGGTTTGAGACTTGCATTGCGGGAGAGGGGGGAAGGTGTCAGGTGCTCACTTTGTAGGTAGAGAAACTGAGGCAAAGGGTGTGGAAGGTCGTGACTGCTCCCTTGCTGTGTGAAGGCATTGGTCCGTATTGGGGGCCTCCCCAGTATCAGAGCTGCCCGGCTCTCCTCTGGAGATGAGTAAAGGTTTGGATGGGCTGGAACCGTGGAAAAGGGAGACCGTGTCGGGCTCCAGTGCACAGAAGCTTATGACCATTGGAGTGCGTTTAGGAGTTGGGGCTGTAAAGGCTGGTCTCGGAGGAGGCCAGGTTGGAAGTAATGACTCAGGCAGCCTACAAGAGACAGTTACCAGACAGCTTCCCAACACGCTCCGACCCTAGGATCATGTTCTCCATCACAGACCCCCTTCTTCCTTCCCGTTCCACCAGCCCGAGCTTCTCCGAGGTGCTGCTGAGCTCCTGCCACATGGGCCAAGCCCCCCCACATTTCCCTCTCACATCGCCCTCCCCTGTCCTTTGCCTCAGAGCAGAGAGAGCAAAGAAAATTCACTTTCATGTTTCAGAGCTTGCTCTCGGGTTTGGGGGTGGACGCTCGTGGTGCTTGTGGGCTGTTTCTGGTTCTGTGCTCAAGGATTGCTCCCGGGTGGCATTCAGGGACGGAAGTTGACTCCTTCCTACATGCAAAGCCTGTGCTCAGCCTCATGTGGTCTTGGAGCCCAGAACTTGCTTTTCGGTTTGTTTCTTTGTTTGTTTGTTTGGGGGGCCACAGCTGCCTTACTGTAAGTTCAGAGCTTACTACTGGCTCTGCACTCAGGGATCACTCCTGATGCTGGTGATACTCAGGGCCCATGTAGGATGTCGGGGATCAAACCCAGGCCGGCTTGCATGCGCAAGGGCAGCGCCCCTGCCTGCTGCACTATCCACCAGCTTTAGACCTCGCTTTTTGTTATTACAGCAAACTTGGAGATACCAGGAAGTCGGGTTTTCGTGTGTCCACATGTGTAGGGGCAGAAGACAGAACTAAGAGCTCAGTGCTCTGAGCGTTCTCCCCCACCCTGCCTGTGTGCAGCCTCAGTGTCTACAGCCACCCCAGAGACAACTAGCGTCTGCTCCAGAATGGGGGGATATGAGCTCCAGCAGGTCCACCGCACAAAGACCACAGGGTCCACCATGAGGATAAGCAGCAGATCAAGGCTTCCAGGGATAGGGCCAAGGAGAGAATGTGGGTTTCGGGGAAGGATTGGGGCTACAGGAGATGAGTGTGCGTCCACAGGGCCTGGGAGGTGGCAGGTTTCAGCAAGAGGAGGCCTGAGCCACCGGCCCGGGCTGGTCCTGGCATCCACCCGTGGCCCGACGTGGACTCTGCACACTGCCAACCAGGAGAGAGGCCTCGGGGCCAGCCAGAGGGCCGGACAGGAGGTCACAGAGCAGGGCAGGGACGGGAGGGGTCAGGTCCTGGAGACAGGGAGGGGAGAGGCAGGCAACAGCCCAGATGGGGCCTAGGAGGAGTCAGGCAGAACTGGAACTTGTCTGGAGCTTCTCCAGGCTTGGGGGGGTGGGGGCATGTTTCTGAGAGAAGAAGGATCCTGGGGAGGGGCCGTGCTCGCCTCCAGGGCGGGAGGTTGTGTCTGGGCAGCAGCCTTGGGGACAGGACCAGTCCCAGGCACCTCGCCTCCTGGGACCTGCGAGTGTGGTATGTGGGTCTAGAGTACAGCAGTGACTGAGTGGGGTGGGGGCTTGGGGAACGAAACCTTCCTGGTGGCAGCAGGTGACAAACTGGTCTCTAGTGAAACAATATCAGCATTCCCCAGACTCTTACTAAGTACCAGATGATCATGACACGGATTAGTTTATTTAATCCTCACACTAGCCCCATGAGATTGGTAATTTCATTATTGCACATTTAATTCATTTATTATTATCCCGATCATTTTGTGGCACTGGAGATCCAACTCAGAGATTCACATGTTCAAGATAAGTGTTCTACTCCCTGGCCACCCCTCACACCATGTCCATTTTATTTATTTGATTTTGTAAGCAATGCTCAGGGCTTACTCCTGACTTTGGAGGAACCATATGGAATGCTAGGGATTGACTCCAGGGCCAGCCACATGCAAAGCAAGCGTCCTACCCATTGTACTATTGCTCTAGCCCCAAGCTTGCCCACTTTAAAGATGGGGGCAAAAAAAAAAAAAAAGATGAGGGCAGAGTGATGGTACATTTGCCTTGCACACAATTGACCTTGGATCGATCCCTAGCATCCCACATTCCAAGCACTGCCATGAATAATTCCTTAGTGCAGAGCCAGATGTAACCCATGAGCATCACCGGATGTGACCCCCCAAAGCAAAAAAAAATAAATAAGTAAATGAATAAATGAACAATAAAATAAATAAATAAATAAATAAATAGGTAGACAGACAGACAGATAGATAAATAAATAAATAAATATGAGGACAGTGGGCCCAAGAGCTATTATAGCGAGGAAGCTGCCTGCCTTACATGCAGCTGGCCTGGGTTCGATTTCCCGAATTCCTTAAGGTCTCCTGGGCTCTACACTGAGTGATTCTTTAGCACAAAACCAGTAATCTGCCCCGAGCACCGCTGGGAATAGTCCCAAGCCCCAAAACAAACAAACAAACAAACGAATAAATGAATGAATGAGTGAATGAATGAATGAACGAACGAACGAATGAATGAATAAAGAATTGGACGCAGCGCTCCGGAGGCTGAACATGGTTCTGTTGGAAACCCGAAGGCACCCACGGTTTGGTAGGAAGTCAGGTAAGAGACAGGACCAGAGAGCCATGGGCTCATTAGCTCTGGACAGAGCCGCTGTGGAAAAGGCTTCAGCGAGGGTGTGTATCTTCGCAGTGCCCTTCCCTGGCAGCTGCCTCGGGGACACATCGTCGCTCAAAGCTCTCGCGCTAACATCCCGGCCAGAGACAAGCAGAAGCACCAGAATCCGCCGGCAGCTCAGTGAACCTCTCGGGGTCTGAGGAAGGGCCGTTGGGGACTGGGAAGAAACACACAGGTCGTGGGGTCAGCGCTGGGAAGAGGATAAGAGGAATTTGGAAATCTGGGAATTTTCCCCACATTCCTCTCTGCCAAGTCTCTGACCCTGCCAGGAGAGGGCGCTCCAGGCAGCCAGGAAGAGCCGGTGAGGATGGGAAGAACAGGGACGATGCAAAACAAAATGCGCAGGGACGGGACAGGAGCTGCCCACCCAGCACGTGCCTTCCGCGGGAGGCCCCGGGCTTGGTCCCTCACGCTGCCCACCTGCTCCCCGCAATAAACCTAACAAAGCAAGTCGGGTGTGCTGGACAGGGCTGGAGTGCTCGGCCCCCCGCTGTCCCAGGGGTCGGCTGCCCCTGTTTTGTCTCTCTCACTTTCACGGCTCCCTGTGCAGTTTCCCTCTGGAGCAGGTCATAGCCCAGGTGACTTCCTGCCCCCAGAACCCGTGATGGGCCATCTGACCCTCCAGGCTGGCCCCAATCCTGCCCCCCCACACACACACTGGAATTCCCCTAAGGGAATAGGACTGATTGCAACAGGGTCTAGAGAAGGTTTGGGATTTGGGGTGAGAGGTGACCTAGGAAAGTTCTTCAGGCCTATTTCCAGGGGCAGGAATGGCTTAGCCCTGATTGGGGAGCGTTGAGGGGAGGAGAACAGGCAGCAGGGTGAGGGGGTAGCTGGGTTGGCGACCTTGGCAAGAAGGGGGGCAGCTGCAGCATGGCAGCAGAGGGTACCTGGGGCACACCCCCAGGAAACAGTCGGTTCTGTCTCTCCACCAGCCAATCCTCGCCCAAGACCAAGGATCCCAGGAAGCAAGGAGGACACCCCTTTCAGGACCGAGCCCCAGAGTTCCCTACCCTGAGCACCCCGTCAGGATCTTCCCCGCCCTCCCTTGGTCCTGTCTTTCCCAGTCCCCGGTGGGGAACTTGGATAATGGACTAGGACACCCCAACCCTCTGTCAGGTCAGGACAGAGATGGCCAAACACGCTCCTGCAGCCTCACTGCCCCTCTTCCCTCCGCTCTCCTCCTGCCCCCAGAACCCCCCAGACCCCAGCCGCTGCCCAGACATTGAGTGTTTTCTGCAGCCGAGACTGAGGCTGTGGGAAGGGGACGGGGACCACTCTCCCCAAGTCCTACATCTGCCTCCACTTCAGCCAAGGTGGCGAACCTGCTTTTGGTATAAGCATATTGGGTGTCCGTGTGGCTTGGAGAGGGGTCACGGGCTCTTATGCTTAAGAGCCAGGGGCCCTCATGGGCCCTGGGCAATGCCTCTCCCTCTAAGAGCTGACGTCATCTCGTCTGACAGACCCCGTGCCTCTCCCAAGACCCTCCCTGTTCTTTCCAGCATCAACTCCTTGCCCCTACTTCCTGAAGGTGCCACCCTGGCCACGGGCACAGATGCCCTGGTACTCCTCCTTCTCTCCACCCCTGCTGTCAGCGCCCAGGACACAGAGGGTGGGCAGAGATGGAGATGAGGCCGTCCAGGCCAAGTCCCAGAGGAGTGGAAACCTGGTGTCCTCTCCTCTCCCTGCAGCGTGCGGTCTGCTGGCCAGCGCCAGCCCTGAGCCAAAGTGCTTCCATGCGGGAGGGAGGGGCTCCTGCTGTTGGGAGAAAGACGACGAAGCTGGTCCCCCCACACACGTGTCAAAGCGAACAAATTGGGCCAATTTGGTGTGATTAGTGAAGAATTCACATCTGGCCAGCAGAGTACTCCTCCCCCAGCCCAGCCCGGCCTGGCTCCTGCTCCCCCATTAGGAGCTATTTTCTCTGACGGCTCCATTTGTCTCTGTAGTGGGGATTTGACAGCTCCCTGGCCAGCCTAGGGGGCCTGGCTCCAAGTGAGGGGCACCAGGCTAGGCTGCCTGGCCCGCCTCTTGACCTGATGCCATGAGGGATGCCAAGCTCCAAAGTGGGCCCAGGCACCTGTGTGTGACATCTCTCCTGAGAGTGTGTGTTGTGTGTACGCGTGTGTGCTCGTGTGCCCATGCATGTGTACAGCACAGCTGAGAGAGACCCTGGGGACCTCACTCGTTCTCTAAGCTTCCCCACTGGGTCTCCCTTGGCCTTCAGTTTCTCATCTTGCACAGTGATAGTTACGTGTGTGCACGCGCGTATGTGTGTGTGTGCGTGTGTGTTTGGGGAGGTGCGAGCAGGGGTGTGTCTAAAAGAAAACAGCTGGCATATACAAGGAGGGTCTGCCTCACTTCCTGCATCCCCTCCTCTCTCCCTCCCCACCCTGGGAGATTTACTCACCAGAACTGCAGTGCACAGCTGGAAGACTCACCCCCAGAAGTGGCTTCAAGGTGTTGCCACGGGGGGATGGAGTGTGCAACCTTCAAAGCCTTCCCCCTCCTTGGCGGCAATTCCATCCCAGAATGCAGGTGTCAATCTCAGAGTGCTGGTGTCATGGCAATTTGGGGCTACTGAAAGGAGCCCAGTCTGGAGGTGACCTGGGCAAACCGCTTCCCTGGGGAATTGCCACCAGATGGCAACCTGGGGCTAGTGCCCTGGAAGGTTCTGCCTGGTGCTGGGAAGAGCCCAGCTCTGCTGTGGCCTGAGGGTGCCAATGGGAGCTAGGATGGGGGTCCGGAACCTCTGCTCTTTGGGAGTCTCCTTGTGGAAGAGGGGTCTCGAGGGAAGGACCGGAGACGCCGGTGTGCGGCTGCTGCTTTTTCCTGTGATGTCCTCTCCTGTTGGCAGGAGACCCTGGAAACTTCTCAGCTTTCCAGCATTTTCCACTGCCATATGGATGCCTAAAGCCCCCTGTGTGCTGGCTGTCCGGTGCGCCCTCTGTGGTAAAGGAGAGTTCAAACAGGACTGCCACCACCCAGGATTGGCTCTGCCAGAGAGGGTGCATCTCACAGGCACAGAAATAAGGGGGCACTGGAGCGATAGCCCAGTGGGTAAGGCATTTGCCTTGCATGTGGCCAACCTGGGTTTGAACCGCGGCATCCCATAATGTCCGAGCACCACCAGGAGTAATTCCTGAGTGCAGAGTGAGGAGTAATCCCTGAGCATCAGCAGGTGTGACCCCAAAAAGCCAAAAAGTGAAAAATAATGGGGGGGAAAATTATCCTTAAGTCCTTTTTTTTTCTTTTTTGGGTCACACCCAGCAATGCTAAGGGGTTTCTCCTGGCTCTGCACTCAGGAATTACCTCCTGGCGATGTGCCGGGATCGAACCTGGGCCAGCACAGGCCGGCCACGTGCAAGGCAAATGCCCTACCCACTGGACTATTGCTCCGCCCCATTTACCCTTAAGTCTTAAGAGAACAGCTACATCCAGTCCTATGTTCCAGAAACTATGAGAAGGGATAGGGAAACCAGTTACTTGGATGCTTTCTTCTTATTGGATTTTTTTTTTTTTTTGCTTTTTGGGTCACACCTGGCAATACTCAGAGGTTACTCCTGGCTCTGCACTCAGGAATTACTCCTGGTGGTGCTCAGGGGACCATATGGGATGCTGGGGATCGAACCTGGGTCGGCCTCATGCAAGGCAAATGCTCTACCAGCTGGGCTATCGCTCCGGCCCCTTCTTATTGGATTTTATTTAGCCCCAACCTGAGCTTAACATGCTGTGTGTCAGGAGGCGGAACCCTCGAGCTGTGTCAGGGCTTACTCCTGGGAGCACTCCTGGTGGGCTCGTGGGTGGGGGGACATATGTGACGGTGGGGACTGAACTTGGGTCAATGGCTAGCAAGCAAGCATCTTACCCACTGTTCCTATCTCTCCAACCCTGATGGCTTATTTTTTTGTTGTTTATTTTAGGGGTCATACCCAGCCATGCTTGGAGGTTACTCCTGTCCCTTCACTCCTAGCTTTTCACTCAGGAATCACTTCTGTGGTACTTAGAGGACCAGATGAGATGCCAGGGATCGAACTGGGGCCAACCATGTGCAAGGCAAGTCCCCTACCCGCTGTACTGTCTCTCCTTCTTACTTACTATTTGTAGGTTCCCCCTCTAGTCTTTTCGAAGCCATGTGTGGGTGTGGGAAGGGTGTCCTGCCTGGGGGCCCTGGGGTAGGGGGGCGTGGGTTACTTGGTCATTATACTGAGGACCAGGGGCTGGGCCGTGATCACAAGAGCCCAACCGACCTGCTCCCCAGGGCCCGGCCACCCAGCATCCATTTCTCAGAACTGCTGGGACCCATGGACCCCCACTGTGTGTGGTTTCTGGAGTTATTATCCCATTTCAGAGATGGGAGAACTGAGGCCAAGTCCTGCCCTCAGGGCTGAGTTGGGGGATAGTGAAGCAGGGTCTTCTGAATCCACACACGCCACGCCCCCCGCACACCAGCTCACCCCAACTTCTGCCTCTGCAAAGACGGCTGTTTTCTTTTTCTTTTTTTTTTTTTGCTCTTTTGGGTCACACCCGGCTATGCTCAGGGGTTACTCCTGGCTCTGCACTCAGGAATTACTCCTGGCGGTGCTCGGGGGACCATATGGGATGCCGGGGATCGAACCCTGGCCGACACAGGTCAGCCCGTGCAAGGCAAACGCCCTACCCGCTGGGCTATCGCTCGGCCCTGAGGGCTGTTTTCTTGAGGTGAAGAATAGCTCTGGGCCCCAAGATGGAGACGGAGGTTGTCTAAGCTCCTCCCCAAACTGTCCTTCACCCCTCTCCCCAGCCCTGAATTACCCAATTATCTGGGGGCAGGAAGGACCCCTAAGGCAGGCAAGGAAGAGCTTTGGAGAAACAGACCCTAGACTGAGTGACTAGTGGCCCAGCCAGCAGCAACCAGAGTGCTGAGACAGAGGCTGGACGTGCTGGGATGTGAGGGGCCGTCCACAGCCCTGGTGCAGGGGGCTGCGGCCTCTTCCTCACCCCATCCTCCCTCTTCCCTGCACACACGCCCTGAGTGCTTAGAACCTGGGTGTGTGTGCAGGGAAGAAACCGACTGGCGCCTCCCGTGGAACTGGGAGTCTCCCCGTCCCCAGGCAGTGAGGGAGACTTCTGCGGCCCCTCTGCTGCCAACCAGCTGACAGAGAGACGCCTGTCTCTCTGGGGTTAGGTGGCTCCACTCCCTTTGGGAGCTGCCCTGAACACCGCTTTCTCAGGGACAGGCCGACCGGCACCAGGCAGACGAGGTTTGCCGGTGTGAGGAGCTTCGTGTGCCTAGCAGGGGGTCTTGCATTCTACTCTGGACCTTGGGGTGGACCCTGCTTTGGAGAGCAGCACCCTTGGTTGAAGGCTCCTCCCGCCTTGTGGTCAACCCCAGGTGTAGGGGTGGAAGGGGGTACCTTTCCAGAATGTTCTAGAGAGGGTGCCTCCCCTGTGCTGATGCTGGGCTGAGTATTGGGGTGTCCTCAGGTGAGGAGCCTCCTGTGTACAGCCTGAGCCAATGTGCTTCAAGCCAAAGCAACTTCCTGTTGCCACCAACAGGCCCCAGGAGAGATCAAAGCCGTGAGCTCAGGGAGGAGGAATTGAGGGTGGCCGCCTGCCTCCCGTAAATGGGAGGGTGCACATTTATGTGGAGCGCTGGGGACAGGCGTCCCAGGGCCTCTGTCCACCTGTGCCTTGCCTGTCCTGACCCCTCCTCCAGGAAACTCCGCTCCTCTTCCCATCCCTGCATCCCCACCTGGACCTCAGGTCACGCCCCTGCTCCTCCCTCGCGCTCCCTGAGGACTCTATGACCCCGCAAAGCATAGACCTGCTTTCTCTCTCTCTCTCTTCTCTCTCTCTCTCTCTCTCTCTCTCTCTCTCTCTCTCTCTCTCTCTCTCTGTCTCTCTGTCTCTCTGTCTCTCTGTCTCTCTGTCTCTCTCTCTCTCTCTCTCTCTCTCTCTCTCTCCCCCCAAAAAAAGCACCCAGCGGCCTCCCCTCCGGAGCGCGGGGGGTGGCAGTGCTGGGGATGGGGGTGGGTTGTGGGTGGAGCCACTCCCCTGCTGCGCCCCTACCCCTCCCTGCACTGCAGGCGGCAGCAGCGGCGCCCAGCGAGGGGCTCCAGGGCGCGGCAGCGGCTGTCACTCACGCACTCACGCGGGAGGAATGCAGACGGCGGCGAGCTGCTGCCCTGTGGTCACGTCTCCGCCCCACCGACGGAGGTAGGCGCCCAGGTACCCAGCCTGTGGGCCTTGGGAGCCCGCCAAGCTGCTGATGAAAGGCGCTGCAGATTAACCCTTTCTTGGCCGCGCCCCTCGCTGCCGCGGGGCTGCTGGGTGGTCTCCGCTGACCGCAAGGGGCAGCCGAGCCTGAGTGCGCCAGCTAATAAGGGGCAGGGGGTCTCTGCCTCCGGGGCCCTAGGGGGAGGGTCCTCTCCCCTTATCCACGCCCCCTTCTCCTGCTGGCTTGAAGCCCCAGGACGCTAGGATGCAGCTGAGAGACCCTCACTCCACAGGCCATGCCACCTGTCTACCGCTTCCCCCTGCGTGCATGCTGACATCAGCAGCCCCCTTCCCTGCTGACACATACGTATACAAGCATGGACCGTCCCTGTAGTTCCAGAATCCAACACTCCAGAAGCTCTTCCAGAGCCTGGGGAGGGCAGGGGGCTTCCTTGCCCGCATTTCCCACCCGTCAGTGTGACTGTCCAAACGTGGGTTTGTGTTCATTTGAGCAGAAGCCTGCCTGCCCCCTCCTGTCCCCCAGATCTGAGACACCTGGTCAGAGTGGAGCATGTCCTGTGCTGGGTGGGAGCCTGTCCCCGACCCCCAAGGGTTGGCGGTGGGGAGGGAGCCCTTTGCAGAGCTCTGAAATGGTGTCCGGTGGGTGATGGATCTTCTGAGGTTCTGGCTGTCTTATCTCTGCCGGCTATTGCCTCGGTGGGAGGATTTGCAGAAGCCCCTTCTGGTAGCGGGGGCTTAGCCCACCCTGCACTGGGCATTCCAGGTTGAATTCACTTCTGAGTTCCTGTTTCCAGGCTCTGAGCAGCCCTCGTGGGGCTCCGGGTTGGACCGAGATTAGCATCCAGAGGTCCTGTTTAGGGGTGCTGAGCCCTGTGCCTCTCACACTCTCCTCTCTGCTCCGCTAAGAGCCCCAGAAAAAGCAGGTGTGCTCTAGGGGGTGTGGTGGGGACGGGAAGGGACAGGAAGGACAGGGCTCAGAGCTGAGTCCCCCCAGCACCGCCTTCCAGAGATCATTGTGCTTGGGGTGCCTCTGCCTGAAGTGATCCATGACCTGGGAGCCCCCTACTCTCACCCCAGCCTCAGTCTCACCCTGGGGACCTCCTCCCCCATCCATCCAGGCTGGGGATTTCAAGAGGGGCAGAGAGTGAAAAAGAGTGTCAGGACACAGTGCCACATGGGAGCCAGGAAGGCCCTCCACATCATCCACTCACTCCTCAGGGGTCTCTGGGGAACCTCACTTCCATCCTCTGCGGTGCCAAGTATGGGGGGCAGGAGGAGCTCTGCCACCCTGGAGCTGGGTTTCCTGGGAGGGCCCAAGAACACAGACTTTTTTTTTTTTGGTCACACCCGGCGATGCTCAGGGATTACTCCTGGCTCTTCGCTCAGGAATTACTCTTGGCAGTGCTCAGGGGACCACATGGGATGCTGGGGATCAAACCGGGTCCACGATGTGCAAGGCAAACGCCCTACCCGCTGAACTATCGCTCCAGTCCCAGAACACAGACTTTTTGACAGTAGTTAGGAAGAATTTGGGAAGTGGACATGAAGAAGTGGTTCCCATAGATGCCCCAAGAGAACTCATGTGCCTTGAAAACGGGTGTCCTGGAACCCCTTACCCAGCCTACAGAGGGCTCTGCCATATCCAGAGAGCATGGCTGCATATCTGACACTTGACCCTTTTATTTGGGGTTGAGGTGGGGGCATCATGGTGAGTCGAACCCAAGGCAAGTGCTGGAGAGACGGAGCCCGGCGCCAGGCTACCTCGCCTCACCCGCTTCCCAGCCTCATGGTCTCTGAATCTTACAGGTTCTAAGTCACCCGCTTTTCTGTCCACTTCAGTTACTCTGGGCTCGATTGATGCCTTTTCTCAACCATGGCAGCAATGGCGGCTTCCCCCTGGCTTGGGGTGTACCCCCCAGGCCGGTGCCTCCCCGCACTGCACTCAGAGGGATCTGAGAACACAGGTTAGAACACGCCAATCTCATGCTCACAAACCTTTGATGGCTCCCCATTGCCAGCAGGATAAAGTCCCAGCGTCGCCCGGCATTCCCAGCCCGCCCTGATCTGCTGCCAGCTTACATTGCCAGCCTGAGCCTCACGCTCTGCTTCAAGCCCCTCGACTCCAGCCACTTCCAGCAACTTGTTGTTGTTGTTGTTGTTTTTTTGGCCCACCATCCTGGTGTACTGACAAGCTCGCTCCTGGCACTTAGCATGTTGTGGGGGGGAGAAAAAGATTAGTCCCATAATCCCATAAATAAATATGTCCTTACAAAGTGTGAGAAGCTCCCAGTATCTTTAGGAACTCAAGGAGCAGGGGGAATGGGAGCCGGACAGAGTTAGATGGCGGACGGGAGAACAGGCGCTTGGAGTGTTTGGCTGGAGACGGTTTGCACACCCGTCCTGAAGGCTCCCTGGGTTCTCTTTGATCTCTCCCCAGGATGACTGTGAACACCCAAACGCCTAACCCTCACTGCTAAACTCGCGTTTAGCTGGTTTTGAACTTAAATCTCTCTGCACTGAGGGGCAGAAAGGGCTGATGCCTCGACTGATGCCAGCACAGGTCTGGAGCCTGGCAGCCTTTCCTGAATGTGCTTATATTTATTTCTATTTTATTCTCCTTTCTCTGTTTCACCACCCCAGGGATGGAACCAAGGCCCTCACTCCTGTAAGCAAGTGCTCCACTACTGAACTTCATGCCCGGCGCCCTAAATATTGAGTGTTGTGTTCTGGAGGTGAAGACAGCTGGATGGAACAGGAATGGGAATAGACCTAAAAACAGGAGCCTCTTCGGGAGCTACCTGGAGGCGGGGATGGGCACAGAGGCCAGGGCCTTCGTCTTCTCTCCCCTGAGCTCTGTTGAAGCATTCCTGCCAACAGGCACAGAAGCTCGGGGCCATTATGGTTCCCCTGAGCACCGCCAGGAGTAATTCCTGAGTGCAGAGTCAGGAGTAACCCCTGAGCATCGCTGGGTGTGACCCCAAACCAAAACTAAACAAAAAGGACCTTGTGGGCGCCATCTTGCACTTCTCCCCTCCCCTCAATTAAAGTGGTCCTTATACAGAGCAAGGGGTGCTATGGGGCACGGAGGGGAGACTCCAACACTCCTGCTGGCAGACCGAGCAAGTGGCATCAGGAGCGTGGGTGTCGAGCCCCAAGCACCCCCTCGCTGTGTCCTCGTAGGCCGCTGGCTGATCCCGGGGTGCCCTCCTTTCTTTCCCTCGGGAGCACGCCCTCCTCTCAGTGTCACCCTTTTCTCCCTCCTCCTGCTCCCTGGGGTAGAGAAGATATTAGCTGCCAGGCTTTAGCAGAGAAGGGAGGGGAGAGAGACCAGTGGGGAGAGACCGCCCCTCTGCCCTCTGCAGCTATTCCCAGGCCTTGGGGTCACAGGCAGCTCCCCCCAGTTTCCCCATCTTTCTCTCCCAGTGTTCCCATCAGGAGGCGATGCCAACGTTCCCCTTGGCATCTGAGCAAAGGGAGAGAGGAGGCTACTGACCCTAGGAAGGTGCCCAGTCCAGAGCCCTGGGGCCAGAAGCTCCTTGACAAACCCTCCAGTTTGATTGGAGGTGCCCAGACCCCATCTGCAGGAAGAAGGCTGGTGAGCAGCCTCCAGAGTCATACAGAGGCTGTTAGGGAGGCCCTGGCCGGGGCGGCCGAGGGGTCTGTGCCTGCAGCCTTTCGGCCAGGTGCCCGCCCAGGTGAGCAGCAGGCGGGTGCTGGCATGGCAGGTGGCAGTCAGCAGATGGGGGAGGGTGGAGGAGGAGGAATGTGCCCCGGGCCCGGGCAGGGCGCCACTGGACAGTCCCAGCCACCCCACCTGCTCCCCTGTGACCTGCTCGCCCCCACCCCCGCCTGCCGGGGTGCTGGCCCCTCTGCCCAGGTCACAGCCAGGTCCTGGGCTCTGGGGGCCCTTTGGGAGGAGGCCTGACCTCCAGACACTGGGGCAGCTTGGGGGGATATTACTCATGGCCACGATGGTCCTTTCTGGCCACCAGCCCAAGGCGGGATCAGCAAGGCTGCAGTGAAATGCTCTGTCTGGCCCTACACAGGTAGGGGAAACCAGGCTCGGGGCCATGAAGATTGTGATCACATTTGCTCTGTGCTGCCTGACCTGGAGAGGCCGGCTGGGGGGGTGGGGACCCCAGGGTCCTGGGAAGAGACTGCTGGTGGGCTGTGGTTGAGACAGGGATAGGAATTCAATCAAAGGGTCCTCAGCTCAAGAAAGAATTTCCCCCTGGAGGAGAGGGATTAGACAGGGGTTGGGAGCGGATGGAGGGGCAGTGGGGCAGCCCCCCAAGCCTGCCAGGGACACTGCCCAGCAGCGCCCTCTGTTTCCCTCTGCACTCGGGCAGGCGGGGAGGGGACAGGTGCCCAGAGCCCCTGCTTTATCAGTGACCACCCGTTTAGTGGTGCTGCATTCCGAGCGAGCGCCTGCCCCGTGTGCCTTGGCTGCTCCTTGGCGGAGGCAGAATCCCGGCTGAGCTGCAGGCTCCGCTCTCTGTTCCCCTCCCCTGCTCCCGCCCAGGCGCTCACTCCCCAGACCACCTACAAACCGCCCATTTGCCCGACCACACAGCTCCTCTGCCCAGCTCAGCTCCCTCCCGAGGTAACGGCCACCCCCCCATCCTTCCAGGACCCTCCTCCCCCAGCCTAATTACCACCTTGGCACCTCCGGGCAGAGAGGGGGCCACTGACCTCCGCTTATGCCTGAAATCTCTTGGGCACCGGAGGTGCTGTCTCCCGCTCGGACGTCCAGGGACAAGAGTCGGTCTGTGGCCTCCACCCAACCCAGCTTCCAGGGCGGCCAGGAAGGCAGCATGGCAGGGACCCCCCTAGGGCTCCTTAGCCTCCAGCCTTGCAGGACTTCCCAGAGATGAGGGTCAGAAGCTGAGTTTACCTTAGCGGCCCCTGCCTGATCCCCTCTTCCCCACGTCCTGGCTTGGGAACACCAGGAAGGTGACTGGGCAGGCTGAAGGGGTTTTTGCATTGCTCAGGGATCCCCGAGTCAATAAGCGGAGGGACAGGGCAGGTGATGAGGACCAGGAGCACAGCCTGGAGGCCTGACACCTGCCAACCCCCAGGAGTGGGGCCCAGGGGGCGCCGGGCAGCAGAGCCGCCTCCTCCCCAAGGGTCTCCACTCACCTCGCCCTGTCACTGTTCCTTGACAAAGGGGGCTGAAAGAATGGGGAGAAGGGTGCAGACAGCCCTACAGACCTTCCCCGGGGTGGAGAGGGAGGTGGGGGATTGTTCTCATCAGGCAGGGATGAGCAGGGCCTGGGCCTGTCGGCCAGGGCCACCAGGGGCTGGGCCAGGGCGGATGAGGTGGTCTCCGTGGGGTTCGCTCTAGGGTCCCTCCTTCCCCCATAATTACTCCTGATTAGCTTCACCACAACAGCCAGGCTGGAAAGAGCGTTTGGGACATGGGGGAAGGGACGGGTGCAGAGCAGAGCACTCAGGATGAGCCCCGGGCCCCGGCGGGAGCTTCCTCCCGGTCTCCGCACACCCACACCACACATACATGCCACAGCACACACCACACACACCACATACAAGCCACAGCACACCACACATACCTGCCACAGAATACACCACATACATACCATAGCACACAGCACACACCACACATACATACCACAGCACACAGCACACACCACACATAACATACCACAGCACACACCACACCACATACAAGCCACAGCACACAGCACACATACCTGCCACAGAATACACCACATACATACCATAGCACACAGAACACACTATACATACCACAGCACACAGCACACCCCACACATACATACCACAGCACACACCACACACACCACATACAAGGCCACAGCACACACCACACATACCTGCCACAGAATACACCACATACATACCATAGCACACAGCACACACCATACATACCACAGCACACAGCACACCACACATACATACCACAGCACACACCACACATACATGCCACAGAATACACCACATTCATACAGCACACATCACACATATATGCCACAGCACATACCATACATACATGCCACAGCACATACCACACACCACACACATATGCCACAGCACACACATACCACTCCAATGCCACACCACACATATGTGCCACAGCATATACATAATACCACACATACATCCATAGTGCACATACCCTACACACATGCGCGGCACACACCCTGAACACATGCTATAGCACACACCACACCACATACACGCCACAGCACACCACATATGCCACAACACACATATACCATAGCACACACACTGCTCATACACTCCATATATGTCACGCCACACACATATACAACAGCACATCCACATGAGATACACCAACGTGTTCCCACACCACACAGCAACATCCAAATGCCACAACACATACATCACACACTCCCCACACATGCCACCCTACACACACCACAGCGCACACACATAAGACACACTTCATACCCCACACATAGCACACATACATGCCACAGCACATACAGCACACACATATGCCACAGTGCACACACACAACCCAAGACCACACACCCCATCCCACACATCACTTATACCATAGCACACATATCCCCCTGATACCACTTGAACCACACACAATGCCCCACACACATAGCATACCCTATACACTGCCACCACATACACCCCACACACTCCACTAATACATATCACATCACATACACATAAGATATGTGCCTTACACATAGACCACACCACACATACACAAGACACACACACCTGCCCCAGTCCACGTACACATGACACACTGCCTCAAATACATACTATAAAATACAAACCCTAATATATTCCCCATATATTCCCAACCCCATGTTCTCTACATACACCATCACATATATCCTCACACCAGACCTACACTATACACACATACCATAAAACAGATGCCTCAGCCCCCACCGCATAGCTACACCCCCCCACCACGCACCCACACGTATGCACTTTACATGCGCACACACACAGAGTAATCTGGAAATGGCAAAGGAGCCTGTCCAACCGACAGAGAGTGCCCCACAGCCGGCCTTCCTATGCTTAACGTGCTGATGCCGCTGTGCACCATCGGTGGCTCACACTTGAAGCGTGGTGTAATGAACAAAAGTTGCAGCACCTGAGTCAACACAGCAATGCAGCCTCCTGGCCCCCTGACCTCCAGCCCCCGAGGGAAGGTGGCAGATGTCTAGATGGGGGACAGGGAGCGGAAGCAGCATCCCAGGACTGTGGCTGGCCTGGCCGCTCAGAGCTCAGGCCTACAGAGAAGAGAGACTGGGGATCAGCTGGCCTCTGGCGGGGATCAAACCTCTTCCCAGGTGTCCTGCTGCCGTGTACGAGGCTAGGTGCATGGACAGCCCTCATCACTACCTCTCTGAAGACAGCCTCTAGGGGTCCTCTGGGACAGG
>JAJIBD010035247.1:0-18599 GCA_021461705.1 Cryptotis parvus
AAATGCCCTACCCACTGGTTCTTCGCTCAGGCCCCTAAATTATTTTTTAATTTCATTATATGTGAGATACAAATTACAGAACCTGTTTGTGATTGGATCTCAAGCCACAGAAATGTTACAGCACCAACCCTCCACCACCCTTCCAATATACCCAAGAATTTGCTTCCCTCTCTCCCCTAGCCTGCCTATTTACTTTGCCTATTTCTTCTTCTTCTTCCTTCTTCTTCTTCTTCTTCTTCTTCTTCTTCATCTTCTTCTTCTTCTTCTTCTTCTTCTTCTTCTTCTTCTTCTTCTTCTTCTTCTTCTTCTTCTTCTTCTTCTTCTTCTTCTTCTTCTTCTTCTTCTTCTTCTTCTTCTTCTTCTTCTTCTTCTTCTTCTTCTTCTTCTTCTTCCTTCTTCTTCTTCTTCTCTTCCTCTTCTTCTTCTTCTTCTTCTCCTCCTCCTCCTCCTACTCCTTCTTATTTCATTACTCCTCCTCTTACTCCTCCTTATTCTTCTCCTTCTCATTCTCTTCCTCCTCCTCACTTCTCCTCCTCCTCCTCCTCCCTTATCCTCCTCCTTCTTCTCCTTCTCCTTCTCCTCCTCTTCCTCCTTCTCCTTCTTCTCCTCCTCCTTCTCCTTTCTCCTCCTCCTCTTCCTCCTCCTCCTCTTCCTCCTCCTCCTCCTTCTCCTTCTCCTCCTTCTCTCCTCCTCCTCCTTCTCCTTCTCACTCTCCTCCTTCCTTCTCTTCCCTCCTTCTCCTTCTCTCCTCCTCCTCTTCCTCCCTCCTCTTCCTCCTCCTCCTTCTCCTTCTCCTTCTCCTTCTCCTCCTTCTCCTCCTCCTCCTCCTTCTCCTCCTCTCTCCCTCCTCCTCCTTCTTCTCCTACTCCTTCTCCTCCTTCTCCTTCTCATTCTCCTTTTCCTCCTCCTTCTCCTTCTCCTCCTCCTCACTCCTCCTCCTACTTCTCCTCCTCTCCTCCTCCTCCTCCTCCTCCTCCCTCTCCCTTCCCCTTTCTCTGTTTCTCTCTTTCTCCTTCTCTTACAAGTGGAAGGCCAAGTTTCTTGAATACCCACTGGGGTCCTAGGATGAAGTTGAGCACTACCATCACTGTAACACTTACAAATCAAGGAGACATGCAAAAGAACAGCTCTAGGGATACCCAGAAGCATCCTGAGCCACTAGCAGGGACAAGGGAGGGGGCAGGGTGGTGTTTGAGCTGAAGTGAGGGAAGGCCGAGACAATAGTACAGAGGCTCGGGTACTCCACCAGAGCAATAGTACAGCGGCTAGGATACTCCTTGGGTTTGGTTTTGCTTTTTGGTCACACCCAGCGATGCTCAGGAGTTACTCCTGGCTCTGCACTCAGGAATTACTCCTGGCGGCGCTCGGGGACCATATGGGATACCCAGGGGATCGAACGCGGGCTGGCATGGAGCCAGCCGTGTGCAGAGCAAACGCCCTACCTCTGGGCTATCGCTCTGGCCCCAGGATACTCACCTTGTAGTGGCCTATCCAGGTTCAATTCAAATGCCCTATAAGGTGCTCCAAGTCCTCCCAAGAGTGATTCGTGAGAGTGCAGAGGGGCAGGGAGTAAACCCTGAGCACCATCAGGAGTAGGACCCCAAAAAAATAAAAAAGGCGAAATGAGGAGGAGGGAGAGAGGGAGAGACAGTAGGCATCATGTGAAATTGAGGTGGGTCAGCCAAAGGGACTCAGCCAAGGCAGTGAAAGTAGCCCTTTTGTGTGGTGGGGTTGAAGCTTAGACTGTAGGTGTGTGGGGAGAGAGAAAGGGCCAGTGTGGGGGAGCAGGGACACCTCAGAAGGGTCAGGGGGTGAGGTGAGGTGAGCTGGAAGGAGCCAGTATAGTGTGAGAGCCTATCTCACACAGGGAGACTGAGGCTTGCAGGGAAGAGAGAGCAGTGCAGGCTGCCTGGCTTCAAGCCAGATCATGAGTCTTCTCCTGGATGGCCTGAGGACACCCCCCCACTGCCCTATGTGGGAACCCCTCAGCTGGGGCCTCCATATCCTGTGGTGCCAGGATGTGCTTGATGCCAGCCCTGCAGCCCCACCTTGGAGGGAGCTGTGGGCAGGAGCCAGGCCTGGCCTGCAGCCCCAGCCTCAGGTCCTCGCTAGGCCTGGATGAGACTGTTCCAACAAGAGCTTGGGAGCAAAGAGACTTGTTGATGAGTGAAGCTTCCAGCCACGCAGAGGGTTTCGAGACTGGCATTGCGGGAGGGGAAGGTGTCCAGTATCGCTTTGTAGGTGAGAGAAACTGGGAGCCAAGAGTGTGGAAGGTCGTGACTGCTCCTTGCTGTGTGAAGGCATTGGTGCGTGTTAGGGGGGCCTCCCCAGTATCAGAGCTGCCCGGCTCTCCTCTGGAGATGAGTAAAAAGGTTTAGATGGGCTGGAACCATGGAAAGGGGAGACCGTGTGGGCTCCAGTACACAGAAGCTTATATGACCATTGGGTTTTAGGAGTTAGGGCTGTAAAGGCTTGGTCTCAGAGGAGGCCGGGTTAGAGTAATGACTCAGACAGCCTACAAGAGACAGTTACCAGACAGCTTCACAACACGCTCCGACCCTAGGATCATGTTCTCCATCACAGACCCCCCCTTCTTCCTTCCCGTTCCACCAGCCCGAGCTTCTCGAAGGTGCGCTGAGCTCCTGCCACATGGGCCGTGCCCCCACATTTCCCTCTCACATCGCTTTTCCCTGTCCTTTGCCTCAGAGCAGAGAAACAAGAAAATTCACTTTTCATGTTTCAGAGCTTACTCTCGGGTTTGGGGTGGGCCTCATGGTGCTTGTGGGCTGTTTCAGTTTCTGTGCTCAAGGATTGCTCCCGTAGCGGCATTCAGCGGACAGCTGGGACTCCTTCCTACATGCAAAGCCTGTGCTCAGCCTCATGTAGTCTTGGAGCCCAGAACTTGCTTTTCGGTTTGTTTCTTTGTTTGTTTGTTTGGGGAGGCCACATCTGCCCTTACTGCAAGTTCAGAGCTTACTACTGGCTCTGCACTCAGGGATCACTCCTGATGCTGGTGATACTCAGGGGCCCATGGGATAGCCGGGATCAAACTCAGGCCGGCTTGCGCGCCGCGGGGCGCCCTGCCTGCTGCACTATCCACCAGCTTTGGACCTACCCTTGCGTTGTTATAGCAAACTTGGGACCTACCAGGAAGTCGGGTTTCGTGTGTCCACATGTGGCAGGGGCAGAAGACAGAACCAAGAGCTCAGTGCTCTGAGCGTTCCCCCACCCTAGCTGTGGTGCAGCCTCCGAGTGTCTACAGCCACCCCAGAGACAACTACGCGTCTGCTCCAGAATGGGGGATATGAGCTCCAGCGGGTCCACCGTACAAAGACCACAGGGGTCCACCATGAGGATAAGCAACTAGATCAAGGCTTCCAGGGATAGGGCCAAGGAGAGAATGTGGGTTTCTCAGGAAGGATTGGGACTACAGGAGATGAGTGTGCGTCCACAGGACCCAGGAGGTGGCAGGTTTCAGCCAGAGGAGGCCTGAGCCACCGGCCGGGCTGGTCCTGGCATCCACCCGTGGCCCGGCGTGGACTCTGCACACTGCCAACCAGGAGAGAGGCCTAGGGCCAGCCAGAGGGCCGGACAGGGGAGGTCACAGAGCAGGGGGCAGGGACGGGAGGGGTCAGGTCTGGAGACAGGGAGGGAGAGGCGGCAACAGCCCAGATGGGGCCTAGGAGGTCAGGCAGAACTGGAACTTGTCTGGAGCTTCTCCAGGCTTGGGGGTGGGAGCATGTTTCTGAGAGAAGAAGGATCCTAGGGAGGGCCGTGCTGCCTCCAGGGCGGGAGGTTGTGTCTGGGCAGCAGCCTTGGGACAGGACCGGTCCCAGGCACCTCGCTCCTGGGACCTGCGGGTGTGGTATGTGGGTCTAGAGTACAGCAGTGACTGAGGTGGGGTGGGGCTTGAGGAACGAAACCTTCCTGGTGGCAGCAGGTGACAAACTGGTCTCTAGTGAAACAATATCCAGCATTCCCCAGACTCTTACTAAGTACCAGATGATCATGACACGGATTAGCTTATTTAATCCTCACACACTAGCCCATGAGATTGGTAATTTCATTATTGCACATTTAATTCATTTATTATTATCGATCATTTTTGTGGCACTGGAGATCCAACTCAGAGATTCACATGTTCAAGATAAGTATTCTACTCCTGGCCACCCTCACCCCTTGTCCATTTTATTTATTTGATTTTGTAAGCAATGCTCAGGGCTTACTCCTGACTTTGGAGGAACCATATGGAATGCTAGGGATTGACTCAGGGCCAGCCACATGCAAAGCAAGCGTCCTACCCATTGTACTATTGCTCCAGCCCCAAGCTTGCCCACTCAAAGATGGGGGCACGAAAAAAAAAAAAAAATATGAGGGCAGAGTGATGGTACATTTGCCTTACCCCACGGTTGACCTTGGATCGATCCCTAGCATCCCACATTCCAAGCACTGCCATGAATAATTCCTTTAGTGCAGAGCCAGATGTAACCATGAGCATCACCAGATGTGACCCTCAAAGTAAAAAATAAATAAGTAAATGAATAAGTGAACAAATAAAATAAGAAATAAATAAATAGGTAGACAGACAGATAGATAAATAAATAGATAAAATATGAGGACAGTGAGCCCAAGAGCTATTATAGCGAGAAGCTGCCTGCCTTACATGCAACTGCCTGAGTTCGATTTCCGAATTCCCTAAGGTCTCCTGGGCTCTACACTGAGTGATTCTTTAGCAGAAAACCAGTAATCTGCCCCGAGCACCGCTAGGAATAGTCCCAAGCCCCAAAACAAACAAACAAACAAACGAATAAATGAATGAATGAGTGAATGAATGAATGAACGAGCGAGCGAATGAATGAATGAACAGAAGTGGACACGGGCGCTCCGGAGGCTGAACATGGTTCTGTTGGAAACCCGAAGGCACCCACGGTTTGGTAGGAAGTCAGGTAAGAGACAGGACCAGAGAGCCATAGGCTCATTAGCTCTGGACAGAGCCGCTGTGGAAAAGGCTTCACGAGGTGTGTATCTTCGCGTGCCCTTCCCTGGCAGCTGCCTCGGGGTTATCGTCGCTCAAAGCTCTGCTAACATCCCGGCCAGAGACAAGCAGAAGCACCAGAATCCGCCGGCAGCTCAGTATGAACTCTCAGGGTCTGAGAGGGGCCGTTGGGGACTGGGAAGAAACACACAGGTCGTGGGGTCAGCGCTGGAAGAGAGGATAAGAGGAATTTGGAAATCTGGGAATTTTCCCACATTCCTCTCTGCCAAGTCTCTGACCCTACCAGGGGGAGGGCGCTCCAGGCAGCCAGGGAAGAACCGGTGAGGATGGGAAGAACAGGGACGATGCAAAACAAAATGCGCAGGGACGGGACAGGAGCTGCCCAGCACGTGCCTTCCGCAGGGGCCCAGGGCTTAGTCCCTCGCGCTGCCCACCTGCTCCCCGCAATAAGCACAACAAAGCAAGTCGGGTGTGCTGGACAGGGCTGAGTGCTCGGCCCCCGCTGTCCCAGGGGTCGGCTGCCCCTGTTTTGTCTCTCACTTTCACGGCTTCCTTTGCGGTTTCCCTCTGGAGCAGGTCATGGCCCAGGTGACTTCCTACCCCCAGAACCCGTGATGGGCCATCTGACCCTCCAGGCTGGCCCCAATCCTGCCCCCCCACACACACACACTGGAATTCCCCCTAAGGGAATAGGACTGATTGCAACAGGGTCTAGAGAAGGTTTGGGATTTGGGGTGAGAGGTGACCTAGGAAAGTTCTTCAGGCCTATTTCCAGGGGCAGGAATGGCCTAGCCCTGATTGGGGAGCGCGTTGAGGGGAGGGGAGAACAGGCAGCAAAGTGAGGGGTAGCTGGGTTGGCGACTCTGGCAAGAAGGGGGCAGCTGCAGCATGGCAGCAGAGGGTACCTGGGGCACACCCCAGGAAACAGTCGGTTCTGTCTCTCCACAGCCAATCCTCACCAAGACCAAGGATCCCAGGAAGCAAGGAGGACACCCCTTTCAGGACCGAGCCCAGAGTTCCCTGCCCTGAGCACCCCGTCAGGATCTTCCTGGCCCTCCCTTGGTCCCTGTCTTTCCCAGTCCCGGTGGGGAACTTGGATAATGGACTAGGACACCCCAACCCTCTGTCAGGTCAGGACAGAGATGGCCAAACACGCTCCTGTTGGCCTCACTGCCCCTCTTCCTCCGCTCTCCTCCTGCCCCCAGAACCCCCAGACCCCAGCGCTGCCCAGACATTGAGTGTTTTTCTGCAGCCGAGAGTGAGGCTGTGGGAAGGGGACGGGGGACCATCTCCCCAAGTCTACTACATCTGCCTCCACTGCAGCCAAGGTGGCGAACCTGCTTTTGGTACAAGCATGTTGGGTGTCCGTGTGGCTTGAGAGAGGGTCACGGGCTCTTATGCTTAAGAGCTAGGGGCCCTCATGGGCCCTGGGCAATGCCTCTCCCTCTAAGAGCTGACATCATCTCGTCTGACAGACCCCGTGCCTCTCCCAAGACCCTCCCTGCTCTTTCCAGCATCAACTCCTTGCCCCTACTTCCTGAAGGTGCCACCCTGGCCACGGGCACAGATGCCCTGGTACCCCCCTTCTCTCCACCCCTGCTGTCAGCGCCCAGGGCACAGAGGATGGGCAGAGATGGAGATGAGGCCGTCCAGGCCAAGTCCCAGAGGAGTGGAAACCTGGTGTCTTCTCCTCTCCCTGCAGTCTGCGGTCTGCTGGCCAGCGCCAGCCCTGAGCCAAAGTGCTTCCATGCGGGAGGGAGGGGGGCTCCTGCTGTTGGGAGAAAGACGACGAAGCTGGTCCCCCCCCACACACACACGTGTCAGCGAACAAATTGGGCCAATTTGGTGTGATTAGTGAAGAATTCACATCTGGCCAGCAGAGTACTCCTCCCCAGCCCAGCCCGGCCTGGCTCCTGCTCCCCATTAGGAGCTATTTTCTCTGACGGCTCCATTTGTCTCTGTAGTGGGGATTTGACAGCTCCTGGCCAGCCTAGGGGGCCTGGCTCCAAGTGAGGGGCACCAGGCTAGGCTGCCTGGCCCGCCTCTTGACCTGATGCCATGAGGGATGCCAAGCTCCAAAGTGGGCCCAGGCACCTGTGTGTGACATCTCTCCTGAGAGTGTGTGTTGTGTGGCGTGTGTGCTCGTGTTGCCCATGCATGTGTACAGCACAGCTGAGAGAGACCCTGGGGACCTCACTCGTTCTCTAAGCTTCCCCACTGGGTCTCCCTTGGCCTTCAGTTTCTCATCTTGCACAGTGATAGTTACGTGTGTGCATGCGTATGTGTGTGTGCGTGTGTGTTTGGGGAGGTGCGAGCAGGGTGTGTCTAAAAAGAAAACAGCTGGCATATACAAGGAGGGTCTGCCTCACTTCCTGCATCCCCTCCTCTCCCTCCCCACCCTGGGAGATTTACTCACCAGAACTGCAGTGCACAGCTGGAAGACTCACCCCAGAAGTGGCTTCAAGGTGTTGCCACGGGGGATGGAGTGTGCAACCTTCAAAGTCTTCCCCCTCCTTGGCAATTCCATCCCAGAATGCCGGTGTCAATCTCAGAGTGCTGGTGTCATGGCAATTTGGGGCTACTGAAAGGAGCCCAGTCTGGAGGTGACCTGGGCAAACCGCTTCCCTGGGAATTGCCACCAGATGGCAACCTGGGGCTAGTGCCCTGGAAGGTTCTGCCTGGTGCTGGGGAAGAGCCCAGCTCTGCTGTGGCCTGAGGGTGCCAATGGGAGCTAGGATGGGGGTCGGAACCTCTGCTCTTGGGAGTCTCCTTGTGGAAGAGGGATCTCGAGGAAGGACCGGAGACGCCGGTGTGCAGCTGCTGCTTTTTCCTGTGATGTCCTCTCCTGTTGGCAGGAGACCCTGGAAACTTCTCAGCTTTCCAGCATTTTCCACTGCCATATGGATGCCTAAAGCCCCTGTGTGCTGGCTGTCCGGTGCGCCCTCTGTGGTAAAGGGAGAGTTCAAACAGGACTGCCACCACCCAGGATTGGCTCTGCCAGAGGGTGAATCTCACAGGCACAGAAATAAAGGGGGCACTGGCGTGATACCCCCTTGGGTAAGGCATTTGCCTTGCATGTGGCCAACCTGGGTTTGAACCGCGGCATCCCGTAATGTCCCCGAGGCACCACCAGGAGTAATTCCTGAGCGCAGAGTGAGGAGTAATCCCTGAGCATCAGCAGGTGTGACCCAAAAAGCCAAAAAGTGAAAAATAATGGGGGAAAATTATCCTTAAGTCCTTTTTTTTTTTTTTTTTGGGTCACACCCAGCAATGCTAAGGGGTTTCTCCTGGCTCTGCACTCAGGAATTACTCCTGGCGATGGGGTGCCGAGGATCGAACCTGGGTCAGCACAGGCCGGCCACTGCAAGGCAAATGCCCTACCCACTGGACTATTGCTCCGGCCCCATTTACCCTTAAGTCTTTTTTTTTTTTTTTTTTCTTTTTGGGCCACAACCGGCAATGCTCAGGGTTACTCCTGGCTCTGCACTCAGGAATCACTCCTGACGGTGCTCGGGGGACCATATGGGATCTGGGGATCGAACCCAGGCCGGCACAGGCCGGCCGATGCCAGAGCAACGCCCTACCCGCTGGGCTATCGCTCCGGCCCGACCCTTAAGTCTTAAGAGAACAGCTACATCCAGTCCTATGTTCCAGAAACTATGAGAAGGGATGAAACCAGTTACTTGGATGCTTTCTTCTTATTGGATTTTTTTTTTTTTGCTTTTTGGGTCACACCTGGCAATACTCAGAGGTTACTCCTGGCTCTGCACTCAGGAATTACTCCTGGTGGTGCTCAGGGGACCATATGGGATGCTGGGGGATCGAACCTGGGTCGGCCTCATGCAAGGCAAACGCTCTACCAGCTGGGCTATCGCTCCGGCCCCTTCTTATTGGATTTTATTTAGCCCCAACCTGAGCTTAACATGCTGTGTGTCAGGAGAGGCGGAACCCTCGAGCTGTGTCAGGGCTTACTCCTGGGAGCACTCCTGGTGGGCTCGTGGGTGGGGGGACATATGTGGACGGTGGGGACTGAACTTGGGTCAATGGCTAGCAAGCAAGCATCTTACCCACTGTTCTATCTCTCCAACCCTGATGGCTTATTTTTTGTTGTTTATTTTAGGGTCATACCCAGCCATGCTTGGAGGTTACTCCTGTCCCTTCACTCCTAGCTTTTCACTCCAGGAATCACTTCTGTGGTACTTAGAGGACCAGGATGAGATGCCAGGGATTGAACTGGGGTCAACCATATGTGCAAGGCAAGTCCCCTACCCGCTGTACTGTCTCTCCTTGTTACTTACTATTTGTAGGTTCCCCTCTAGTCTTTTGAAGCCATGTGTGGGTGTGGGAAGGGTGTCCTGCCTGGGGGCCCTGGGGTAGGGCGTAGGTTACTTGGTCATTATACTGAGGACCAGGGGCTGGGCCGTGATCACAAGAGCCCAACCGACCTGCTCCCCAGGCCCGGCCACCCAGCATCCATTTCTCAGAACTGCTGGGACCCATGGACCCCACTGTGTGTGGTTTCTGGAGTTATTATCCCATTTCAGAGATGGGAGAACTGAGGCCAAGTCCTGCCCTCAGGGCTGAGTTGGGGGATAGTGAGCAGGGTCTTCTGAATCCACACGCGCCTTGCGCCTCGCCACCAGCTCACCCCAACTTCTGCCTCTGCAAAGACGGCTGTTTTCTTGAGGTGAAGAATAGCTCGGGCCCCAAGATGGAGACGGAGGTTGTCCTAAGCTCCTCCCCCAAACTGTCCTTCACCCCTCTCCCAGCCCTGAATTACCCAATTATCTGGGGGCAGGAAGGACCCCTAAGGCAGGCAAGGAAGAGCTTTGGAGAAACAGACCCTAGACTGAGTGACTAGTGGCCCAGCCAGCAGCAACCAGAGTGCTGAGACAGAGGCTGGACGTGCCGGGATGTGAGGGGGCTGTCCACAGCCCTGGTGCAGGGCTGCGGCCTCTTCCTCACCCCATCCTCCCTCTTCTCTGCACACGCGCCTGAGTGCTTAGAACCTGGGTGTGTGTGCAGGGAAGAAAACCCAGCTGGCGCCTCCCGTGGAACTGGGGAGTCTCCCCCGTCCCCAGGCAGTGAGGAGACTTCTACAGCCCCTCTGCTGCCAACCAGCTGACAGAGAGACGCCACGGTTGGGGTTAGGTGGTTCCACTCCCTTTTGGGAGCTGCCCTGAACACCGCTTTCTCAGGGACAGGCCGGCACCGGCACCAGGCAGACGAGGTTTGCCGTGTGAGGAGCTTCGTGTGCCTAGCAGGGGTCTTGCACCCTACTCTGGACCTTTGGGGTGGACCCCTGCTTTGGAGAGCAGCACCCTTGGTTGAAGGCTCCTCCGCCTTGTGGTCAACCCCCAGGTGTAGGGGTGGAAGGGGGTACCTTTCCAGAATGTTCTAGAGAGGGTGCCTCCCTGTGCTGATGCTGGGCTGAGTATTGGGGTGTCCTCAGGTGAGGAGCCTCCCTGTGTACAGCCTGAGCCAATGTGCTTCAAGCCAAAGCAACTTCCTGTTGCCACCAACAGGCCCCAGGAGAGATCAAAGCCGTGAGCTCAGGGAGGAGGAATTGAGGGTGGCCGCCTGCCTCCCCGTAAATGGGAGGGTGCACATTTATGTGGAGCGCTGGGGGACAGGCGTCCCCAGGGCCTCTGTCCACCTGTGCCTTGCCTGTCCTGACCCCTCCTCCAGGAAACTCCGCTCCTCTTCCCATCCCTGCATCCCCACCTGGACCTCAGGTCACGCCCCTGCTCCTCCCTCGCGCTCCTGAGGACTCTATGACCCCGCAAAGCATAGACCTGCGCTCTCTCTCTCTCTCTCTCTCTCTCTCTCTCTCTCTCTCTCTCTCCCCAAAAAAAAGCACCCAGCGGCTCCCCTCCGGAGCGCGGGGAGGTGGTGGCAGTGCTGGGGGATGGGGGGGTGGGTTGTGGGTGGAGCCACTCCCCTGCTGCGCCCCCTACCCCTCCCTGCACTGCAGGCGGCAGCAGCGGCGCCCAGCGAGGGGCTCCAGGCGCGGCAGCGGCTGCTCACGCACTCACGCGGGAGGAATGCAGACGGCGGCGAGCTGCTGCCCTGTGGTCACGTCTCCGCCCCACCGACGGAGGTAGGCGCCCAGGTACCCAGCCTGTGGGCCTTGGGAGCCCGCCAAGCTGCTGATGAAGGCGCTGCAGATTAACCCTTTCTTGGCCGCGCCCCTCGCTGCCGCGGGGCTGCTGGGTGGTCTCCGCTGACCGCAAGGGGCAGCCGAGCCTGAGTGCGCCAGCTAATAAAGGGTCGGGGGGGTCTCTGCCTCCGGGGCCCTAGGGGAGGGTCCCTCCCTTATCCACGCCCCCTTCTCCTGCTGGCTTGAAGCCCCAGGACGCTAGGATGCAGCTGAGAGACCCTCACTCCACAGGCCATGCCACCTGTCTACCGCTTCCCCCTGCGTGCACGCTGACATCAGCAGCCCCCTTCCCTGCTGACACATACGTATACAAGCATGGACCGTCCCTGTAGTTCCAGAATCCAACACTCCAGAAGCTCTTCCAGAGCCTGGGGAGGGCAGGGGGCTTCCTTGCCGGCATTTCCCACCCGTCAGTGTGACTGTCCAAACGTGGGTTTGTGTTCATTTGAGCAGAAGCCTGCCTGCCCTCCCTGTCCCCAGATCTGAGACACCTGGTCAGAGTGGAGCATGTCCTGTGCTGGGTGGGAGCCTGTCCCCGACCCCAAGGGTTGGCGGTGGGGAGGAGCCCTTTGCAGAGCTCTGAAATGGTGTCCGGTGGGTGATGGATCTTCTGAGGTTCTGGCTGTCTTATCTCTGCCGGCTATTGCCTCGGTGGGAGGATTTGCAGAAGCCCTTCTGGTAGCGGGGGCTTAGCCCACCCTGCACTGGGCATTCCAGGTTGAATTCACTTCTGAGTTCCTGTTTCCAGGCTCTGAGCAGCCCTCGTGGGGCTCGGGTTGGACCGAGATTAGCATCCAGAGGTCCTGTTTAGGGGTGCTGAGCCCTGTGCCTCTCACACTCTCCTCTCTGCTCCGCTAAGAGCCCCAGAAAAAAGCAGGTGTGCTCTAGGGGTGTGGTAGGGACGGGAAGGGACAGGAAGGACAGGGCTCAGAGCTGAGTCCCCAGCACCGCCTTCCAGAGATCATTGTGCTTGGGGTGCCTCTGCCTGAAGTGATCCATGACCTGGGAGCCCCCTACTCTCACCCCAGCCTCCAGTCTCACCCTGGGGACCTCCCTCCCCCCATCCATCCAGGCTGGGGATTTCAAGAGGGGCAGAGAGTGAAAAAGAGTGTCAGGACACAGTGCCACATGGGAGCCAGGAAGGCCCCTCCACATCATCCACTCACTCCTCAGGGGTCTCCGGGGAACCTCACTTCCATCCTCTGCGGTGCCAAGTATGGGGGGGGCAGGAGGAGCTCTGCCACCCTGGAGCTGGGTTTCTGGGAGGGCCCAAGAACACAGACTTTTTTTTTTTGGTCACACCAGGCGTGCTCAGGGGATTACTCCTGGCTCTTCGCTCAGGAATTACTCTTGGCAGTGCTCAGGGGACCACATGGGATGCTGGGGATCAAACCGGGTCCACGACGTGCAAGGCAAAACGCCCTACCCGCTGAACTATCGCTCCAGTCCCAGAACACAGACTTTTGACAGTAGTTAGGAAGAATTTGGGAAGTGGACATGAAGAAGTGGTTCCCATAGATGCCCCAAGAGAACTCATGTGCCTTGAAAACGGGTGTCCTGGAACCCCTTACCCAGCCTACAGAGGGCTCTGCCATATCCAGAGAGCATGGCTGCATATCTGACACTTGACCCTTTTATTTGGGGGTTGAGGTGGGGGGCATCATGGTGAGTCGAACCCAAGGCAAGTGCTGGAGAGAGGAGCCCGGCGCCAGGCTACCTCACCTCACCCGCTTCCCAGCTTCATGGTCTCTGAATCTTACAGGTTCTAAGTCACCCGCTTTTCTGTCCACTTCAGTTACTCTGGGCTCGATTGATGCCTTTTCTCAACCATGGCAGCAATGGCGGCTTCCCCCTGGCTTGGGGTGTACCCCCCAGGCCGGAGCCTCCCCCGCACTGCACTCAGAGGGATCTGAGAACACAGGTTAGAACACGCCAATCTCATGCTCACAAACCTTTGATGGCTCCCCATTGCCAGCAGGATAAAGTCCCAGCGTCGCCCGGCATTCCCAGCCTGCCCTGATCTGCTGCCAGCTTACATTGCCAGCCTGAGCCTCACGCTCTGCTTCAAGCCCCTCGACTCCAGCCACTTCCAGCAACTTGTTGTTGTTGTTGTTGTTGTTGTTTTCATGGCCCACCATCCTGGTGTACTGACAAGCTTCGCCTCCTGGCACTTAGCATGTTGTGGGGGAGAAAAGATTAGTCCCATAATCCCATAAATAAATATGTCCTTACAAAGTGTGAGAAGCTCCCAGTATCTTTAGGAACTCAAGGAGCAGGGAATGGGAGCGGACAGAGTTAGAATGGCGGAGACGGGAACAGGCGCTTGGAGTGTTTGGCTGGAGCCGGTTTGCACACCCGTCCTGAAGGCTCCCTGGGTTCTCTTTTGATCTCTCCCCCAGGATGACTCGTGAACACCCAAACGCTCTAACCCTCACTGCTAAACTCGCGTTTAGCTGGTCTTGAGCTTAAATTCTCTGCACTGAGGGGCAGAAAGGGCTGATGCCTCGACTGATGCCAGCACAGGTCTGGAGCCTGGCAGCCTTTCCTGAATGTGCTTATATTTATTTCTATTTTATTCTCCTTTCTTTTGTTTCACCACCCCAGGGATGGAACCAAGGCCCTCACTCCTGTAAGCAAGTGCTCCACTACTGAGCTTCATGCCTGGCCCCTAAATATTGAGTGTTTGTGTTCTGGAGGTGAAGACAGCTGGATGGAACAGGAATGGGAATAGACCTAAAAACAGGGAGCCTCTTCGGAGCTACCTGAAGGGGCGGGGATGGGCACAGAGGCCAGGGCCTTAGTCTTCTCTCCCCCCTGAGCTCTGTTGAAGCATTCCTGCCAACAGGCACAGAAGCTCGGGGCCATTATGGTTCTCCTGAGCACCACCAGGGGTAATTCCTGAGTGCAGAGTCAGGAGTAACCCCTGAGCATCGCTGGGTGTGACCCCAAACCAAAACTAAACAAAAAGGACCTTGTGGGCGTCATCTTGCACTTCTCCCCTCCCCTCAATTAAAGTGGTCCCTATACAGAGCAAGGGGTGCTATGGAGCACGGAGGGGAGACTCCAACACTCCTGCTGGCAGACCGAGCAAGTGGCATCAGGAGCGTGGTGTCAAGCCCCAAGCACCCCCTCGCTGTGTCCTCGTAGGCCGCTGGCTGATCCGGGGGTGCCCTCCTTTCTTTCCCTCGGGGGGCACGCCCTCCTCTCAGTTGTCACCCTTTTCTCCCTCCTCCTGCTCCCTGGGGTAGAGAAGAGATTAGCTGCCAGGCTTTAGCAGAGAAGGGAGGGGAGAGAGACCAGTGGGGAGGACCGCCCCTCTGCCCTCTGCAGCTATTCCCAGGCCTTGGGGTCACAGGCAGCTCCCCCAGTTTCCCCCATCTTTCTCTCCCAGTGTTCCCATCAGGAGGCGATGCCAACGTTCCCTTGGCATCTGAGCAAGGGAGAGAGGAGGCTATGACCCTAGGAAGGTGCCCAGTCCAGAGCCCTGGGGCCAGGAGCTCCTTGACAAACCCTCCAGTTTGATTGGAGGTGCCAGACCCCATCTGCAGGAAGAAGGCTGGTGAGAGGCAGCCTCCAGAGAGTCATACGAGAGGCTGTTAGGAGGCCCTGGCGGCGGCCGGGGTCTGTGCCTGCAGCCTTTCGGCCAGGTGCCCGCCCAGGTGAGCAGCAGGCGGGTGCTGGCATCGCAGGTGAGTGGCAGTCAGCAGATGGGGGGGGTGGAGGGAGGAGGAATGTGCCCCGGGCCCGGGCAGGGCGCCACTGGACAGTCCCGGCCACCCACCCCCTGCTCCCTGTGACCTGCTCGCCCCACCCCTCGCCTGCCGGGGTGCTGGCCTCTGCCCAGGTCACAGCCAGGTCCTGGGCTCTGGGGGCCCTTTGGGAGGAGGCCTGACCTCCAGACACTGGGGCAGCTTGGGGATATTCACTCATGGCCACGATGGTCCTTTCTGGCCACCAGCCCAAGGCGGGATCAGCAAGGCTGCAGTGAAATGCTCTGTCTGGCCCTACACAGGTAGGGGAAACCAGGCTCAGGGCCATGAAGATTGTGCTCACATTTGCTCTGTGCTGCCTGACCTGGAGAGGCCGGCTGGGGGTGGGGACCCCAGGGTCCTGGGAAGAGACTGCTGGTGGGCTGTGGTTGAGACAGGGATAGGAATTCAATCAAAGGGTCCTCAGCTCAAGAAAGAATTTCCCCCCTGGAGGAGGGTTAGACAGGGGTTGGGAGGCGGATGGAGGGGGGGCAGTGGGGCAGCCCCAAGCCTGCCAGGACACTGCCCAGCAGCGCCCCTCTGTTTCCCTCTGCACTCTGGGCAGGCGGGGAGGGGACAGGTGCCCAGAGCCCCTGCTTCATCAGTGACCACCCGTTTAGTGGTGCTGCATTCCGAGCGAGCGCCTGCCCCGTGTGCCTTGGCTGCTCCTTGGCCGACGCAGAATCCCGGCTGAGCTGCGAGGCTCCGCTCTCTGTTCCCCTCCCGCTGCTCCCGCCCAGGCGCTCACTCCCCCAGACCACCTACAAACCGCCCATTTGCCCGACCACACAGCTCCTCTGCCCAGCTCAGCTCCCTCCCGAGGTAACGGCCACCCCCCATCCTTCCAGGACCCTCCTCCCAGCCTAATTACCACCTTGCACCTCCGGGCAGAGAGGGGGCCACTGACCTCCGCTTATGCCTGGAAATCTCTTGGGCACCGGAGGTGCTGTCTCTCCTCTCCCGGACGTCCAGGGACAAGAGTCGGTCTGTGGCCTCCACCCTAACCCAGCTTCCAGGGCGGCCAGGAAGGCAGCATGGCAGGGACCCCCTAGGGCTCCCTTAGCCTCCAGCCTTGCAGGACTTCCCAGAGATGAGGGTCAGAAGCTGAGTTTACCTTGGCGGCCCCTGCTGATCCCCTCTTCCCCACGTCCTGGCTTGGGAACACCAGGAAGGTGACTGGGCAGGCTGACAGGGGTCTTTGCATTGCTCAGGGATCCCCCGAGTCAATAAGCGGAGGGACAGGGCAGGTGATGAGGACCAGGAGCACAGCCTGGAGGCCTGACACCTGCCAACCCCCAGTGGGGCCGGGGGCGCCAGGCAGCAGAGCCGCCTCCTCCCCCAAGGGTCTCCACTCACCTCGCCCTGTCACTGTTCCTTGACAAAGGGGGGCTGAAAGAATGGGAGAAGGGGTGCAGACAGGCCTACAGACCTTCCCGGGGTGGGAGGGAGGTAGGGGGATTGTTCTCATCAGGCAGGGATGAGCAGGGCCTGGGCCTGTCGGCCAGGGGCCACCAGGGCTGGGCCAGGGCGGATGAGGTGGTCTTGTGGGGGTGCTCTAGGGTCCCTCCTTCCCCATAATTACTCCTGATTAGCTTCACCACAACAGCCAGGCTGGAAAGAGCGTTTGGGACATGGGGGAAGGGACGGGGCGCAGAGCAGAGCACTCAGGATGAGCCCCGGGCCCTCGGCGAGGCTCCTCGGTCTCCGCACACCCACACCACACATACATGCCACAGCACACACCACACACACCACATATACATGCCACAGCACACACCACACATACCTGCCACAGATACACCACATACATACCATAGCATACAGCACACACCACACATACATACCACAGCACACAGCCACACCACACATACATACCACAGCACACACCACACCACCACATACAAGCCACAACACACAGCACACATACCTGCCACAGAATACGCCACATACATACCATAGCACCAGAACACTATACATACCACAGCACACAGCACACAGCACACATACATACCACAGCCCACACCACACACACCACATACAAGGCCTGCACACACCACACATACCTGCCACAGAATACACCACATACATACCATAGCACACAGCACCACACATACATACCACAGCACACTGCACACACCACACATACATACCACAGCACACACCACACATACATGCCACAGAATACACCACATTCATGCCACAGCACACACACACATATATGCCACAGCACATACCATACATACATGCCACAGCACATACCACACACAACACACATGTGCCACAGCACACACATACCACTCCCATATGCCACACCACACATATGTGCCACAGCATATACATAATACCACACATACGCTATAGTGCACACATGCCCAACACACATGCGAAGCACACACCCTGAACACATGCTATAGCCACACACACCACATACACGCCTACAGCCACCACACATATGCCACAACACATATACCATAGCACACACACTGCTCCATACACTCCATATATGTCACGCCACACACATATACAACAGCACATCCACATGAGATACACTCCGCGTATTCCCACACCACACAGCAACATACAAATGCCACAACACATACATCACACTCCCCACATGCCACCCTACACACACCACAGGCACATCACATAAGACACACTTCATACCCCACAACACATAGCACACATACATGCCACAGCACATACGCACACACATATGCCACAGTGCACACACACAACCCAAGACCACACACCTCCACACATCACTTATACCATAGCACACATATACCCCTGATACCACTTGAACCACACACAATGCCCCACACACATATAGCATACCCTATACACTGCCACCACATACACCCCACACTCCACTAATACATATCACATCACATACACATAAGATATGTGCCTTACACATAGACCACACCACACATACACAAGACACACACCTGCCCCAGTCCACATTCACATGACACACTGCCTCAAACACATACTATAAAATACAAACCCCTAATATATTCCCCATATATTCCCAACCCCATGTTCTCTACATACACCATCACATATATCCTCACACCAGACCTACACTATACACACATACCATAAAACAGATGCCTCAGCCCCACACGTACGTACAGCACACCCCACCACACACACACGTATGCCTTACATGCACACACAGAGTAATCTGGAAATGGCAAAGGAGCCTGTCCAACCGACAGAGAGTGCCCACAGCCGGCCTTCCTATGCTTAACGTGCTGATGCCGCTGTGCCACCATCAGTGCTCACACTTGAACGGTGGTGTAATGAACAAAAAGTTGCAGCACCTGAGTCAACACAGCAATGCAGCCTCCCGGCCCCCTGACCTCCAGCCCCAGAGGAAGGTAGCAGATGTCTAGATGGGGACAGGGGAACGCGAAGCAGCATCCCAGGACTGTGGCTGGCCTGGCCGCTCAGAGCTCAGGCCTACAGAAGAGAGACTGGGGATCAGCTGGCCTCTGGCGGGATCAAACCTCTTCCCAGGTGTCCTGCTGCCGTGTAACGAGGCTAGGTGCATGGACAGCCTCATCTCACCTCTCTGAAGACGGCCTCTAGGGGTCCTCTGGGACAGGGAAGGGCTTTCTTCCCCTTCCCTTCACGACCTGCAGGGCTCTGGCTGGATCTTTCTTTCTTTCTTTCCTTCCTTCCTTCCTTC
>JAJIBD010035249.1:0-12001 GCA_021461705.1 Cryptotis parvus
TACCATTTTGATAATGTTAATCCTTCCAATCCATGAGCAGGGAATGTGTCTCCATTTCCTCAGGTCTTCTTTTATTTCCTGAAGTAACGTTTTGTAGTTTTCTTTGTAGAGATCTTTACATTCTTTGTAGACTGATTCCTAAGTATTTGATTTTCCTAGGTGCAATTAGTGAATGGGATAGTTTCTTTAATGTCCCTTTCTTCTCTTTCGCTGTTTGCATATAGGAAGGCCATTGACTTTTAGCCTTGCACACTGGGTTCAATCCCGGCATCCCATATGGTCCCCCGAGCACCACCAGGAGTAATTCTTGAGTGTAGAGTCAGGAGTAACTCTTTAGCATTGCCGAGTGTGACCCAAAAAGCCTCATAAATAAATAAATAAAATCATTCTCTGTAAAAATCACTCTCTGTGCAGAGCCATAGAGCACGGACCGCACAGCCTCCAGGCAGGTGCGTGGCACATGTGGAGTTCTGAGGGTTTGTATTCACGACTGTAAGGCATGCCTTCTTTTTGAATGTTTTGGTCTTTTTTGGTCACAACTGGTAATGCTCAGGGGCTACTCCTGGCTCTGCCCTTAGGAATGACTCCTGGAGATGTTTGGGGACCTTATGGATGCCAGGGATTGAGCTTGGGTCATACGTGTGCAAGGCAAACGCCCTCCCGCCATACTATTGCTCTGGCCCCAAGGTAGGTGTTTCTAAGCCAAAACGTTATGCTCTGGGGCTCTGTTCTTGTTTTTTGTTCTTGTTTTTTTCTAGTTCTTGCTCTATCCTTTTCCTGCTCAGTGAGAATCTGACTTTCTGCATCTCATTTCCTCTTATTCTCAGGGCTCCAAGACTTATTAAACTGTTTTGGGGTGAATCACTCTCACACTGCTATCATCAATTCACTTACCAAGAAATTGTTAAGACTTGTTTTTGCAGCCTGACCCTGACAGTTAACTAGTGTCACTAGTTACTGACTTCGCCTGTGCTTCTTTCTGCAGACAGTCTATGCGGATACTCTGTACTTCTCTGGCATACAAAAAAAAGGTGCGCGACATACTTAGCTTTTGCTCTTTGACAGTGTCCTGAAAGTCACTGCCTTCAGCTACAGAACTTTTCCTTCATTGTATCTTACAGCCACATGTGTTTAAACATGTAAGGCTTTAGTGGGGCAATCGCATGGCGGGTCTTTAAGTTGGTCGTGATATTTTGTTATCATTAATACCGGTGCTATGACTGCATGTGATTTTGTGGAGGTTTTTAGGGCGGCGGGCAGTGGTCTAGGTGACTCCTGCCAGCGCTCAGGGGCTGTTCCTGGCTCTGTACTCAGGCAGGATCTCTGGCAGGACTCGGGGAACCGTATGCGGAGCTGAGGATGAAACTGAAATCAGAGGCATACAAGGCTAGTGCCCTACCTGCGCCCTACCTCTCCGGCCCTGGGACCCTGGCTGATGATACTGCCCCGTGGACCTGGCTGCAGTTTTTCTGCCACCAAGTGCTTATCCTCTAGGAGTTCGGCATGGGCTGAGCCCCAGTGGGTGTTAATTGGGTGAGTTTGGGAGTCCTCAAGCTGTTTGAGAAGATTCTTCAGGGCCACACGTTGGGCCTCTGCACTGACAAGTCCCAGCTTGGGGCAGGTTCTGGGCCTGCTGCTAGAGGCATTGGGTGGAATGGGGCTGGGTGAGGCCTGGTCAGTGCGGAGGCTGCCGGAAGAGAGCATTTGACAGACAACAAGAGATGGAGCGCAGTGATGTGTGTGTGTGTGTGGGGGGGGGGTGCAATTAGCTGGCCTTTCCCCTACCCCCTCCTCTCCTTCTGTCACACCCTCCCTCTTCGCTAAGGAGTCAGTGGACACACATAGGTGCATGTAGGTTACAGTCGGACTCACAATGAATTCTCTTACAAGGATGTGGCTGTGCATGCTGCTTTAGGCTGAACCTGATACATGATTATGTTTTGTGACTCACAGTGCCAGGAAAGCTAGATCCAGAGACTCAAATCATCTGTGTTCTAGAACTTTCAGCTCTGAGCAGTGCTGGCCTCTGTGTTGCTCTCATTCTTGCACCGACTTCCTTCCTTTGGTGGCAAGCTACCCAGTGAGCAACTTGGTAGAAGGAGGGCTTGTCTGTCCTGTTGAAGTCTGGGGAAGGGGCTCCTTGGCTTGGCGTGGGCTCTGCAGCAGCCCTGAGCAGAGTCCTGTTCTCCAGGAAGAAGCAGCCCCGGCCTAACATGTTTTTCCTGGAGAACATTCCCTGGAAGACAGGGTGAGCCGTGAGTCTCTCCCGAGTATCACCGAAGAAGGGGAAGCATCGTGGGCCCAAAGCAAAACCAGAGCTAGTACTAGAAGGAGGAGGGCTGGATGCTGAAGAGCGAACCCTGTGGCCAAGTGCCAGAGCACATGCCTGATGTGGATGAGACCCGAAACTACCTCTGGCATCCCGGCGCCCCCAGAACTGTTGGGAGTGTTGCTCTAAGTAAAAGGCTAAAACAATGTTGAGCAGACCACATGGCAGATGGTCATGAAATAGGGTGATTGATTGATCAAATAAAAATATGGATACACAATTAAATTTAAATTTCAGATAAAAAAAAACAAATTTCTAGGTTGGGGATGTAGCTCTGGGTTACAATACGTGCTTAGAATGGCACACACACACACACACACACACACACACTACTACATACAGAATTACACTAACAAGGAAATGTGGGAAGAGATAATTCCAGGGGGAAAAAAGGAAGACTTTGTGTATCCAACCTCGAACACCCAGAAAGAAGACAATCTAAATTCAGCACGCCAGCCCCGCATGCCTAGACTGAGCCACATTTGCACATGACTTTTAAAAAAAGTTTTCAGGTTTTGGGCCACACCTGGCTGTGTTCAGGGTTTACTCCTGACTCTACGCTCAGGAATCACTTCTGGCGGGCTCAGGGGAAACACACGGGGTGCCAGGGAGCAACCCTGGTCAGGACCATGCAAGGCAACCGTACCTGCGGCACCATCTCTTTGGTCTCTGCGGTGGCATCTGGAAGTGAGAGTTGCACCCCCGGCCCAGTGCTCATGAGAGGAGCAGGTGGGGGGGGGAGTGGAGGAGTGGAACTCCGCGAAGAGTAGAAACCCCCACTCCAACTTTTTTGTTTTTGCTTTTTTTTTTTGGGGGCACGCTGATCACTCTCAGCATTGATCCGGAGACCATGTGGTTTCGAGGATCAAACCCACGGCTCTCACATACAAAGCATTCTTGCCCTTTGAGCCATCCTTCCGGCTCTCTGGCTCTACATTTTAGATTTCAGCAAGCAGTCACCTGTTTTGGTGAAATAATGGCACCTCCAGGTTTTAAGTGACTCTGACTCTGTTTTTTTTTTTTCTTTTTGGGTCACATCCAGCAATGCTCAGGGGTTACTCCTGACTCTTTGCTCGCTCAGGAATTACTCCTGGCGGTGCTCGGGGGACCATATGGGATGTCCGCGATCGAACCCGGGTCAGTCTCTTACAAGGCAAACACCTTTCCTGCTGTGCTGTCGCTCTGGCCCTAGACTCTTGACTCTGATTTAGTACTTCTGACTCCCCCTTAAAAACATCCAGATGAAAAACACCCAGGAACTTTCTGGAAAGAAGGAAAACCACTCGAGTTTACTGGAATCTTTAGGCGGTGCCACAGACTTACGGCCGCTAGAGGGCGCGCTCTGCACATGGGCCTCCAGCCAGTATCGGGTCTTGGGCCGACTCAAACAACTTTTTTTTTTTTTTCTTTTGGGCCACACATGGAGGTGCATAAGGATTACCCCTAGCTCTGTGCTCATGGATCACTCCTGATCCATGAGGAGTGGGCTCGGGGGACGATACACAGCATCTGAGATGGAACCCAGGTGAGCCATGTGCAAGACAAGCACCTGCACACTGTCTCCCTTGCAAGTGCGTTTAAGTCGAGCGGTTGCCCTTTCCTCACCCACCTTTCCCACGCGCCTTCTGAACCTCTGTGCTCTGCTTTCTCCCTCGACAACCTCTTCCTAACGCTTCAGGTCCAGGCAGGGCAGGAGCCCAAGCTGTCTGCTGCGGGTCGGCACTGCTCTGGGCATGGTGCCCTCCTGGGGTAGCTCCACTGACCATCTTGCCATCGTGAGTAGGGGTCACGCTGGAGAAGATATTAGCCCCTCTAGGGCCGGAGAGGGCAGCGTCCCCGATCTACTCGACGAGGCACTGTTTGCAGTTACCCTATTCCATGTGATCGGATGTGGCACGGAGCCCCCGACAAGAGAATAGGGGCCTCTGGGACTCCAGAAAATTTCCCTTGCCATGTATGTGCATGATACAAGGACATGTGGAATATTCAGATTTTACACGGTTGAATCTGAGATTCAGATGCTACAAACAGCACAGAGTACTGTTGCCTTGGAAGAACTTAGAGGCTGGATTCCATTCTCAGACTCTGTGGAGGAGACAGATGACTAAGAGATGATCCCTACCCACTAGGAAGTCACAAGCACATATGGGCAATTCTAATACAAGACAAAAAAAGTGGGAGAGGCGTGGAACAGCAGGCTAGCCAGAATTGTTTGGGGAGATTATAGGATAGGCCCAGAACTAAGGAAAAAAAATCTGGATGATACAGGTTGGGTAGGGTGAGAGAACATCCATAGAAAACTCAGAAGTGTGGGAGGTTTGTGTGGGTGTGTGGGTCTCAAGTGAGAGTGAGCAGGGCTCAGAGAAGAAACTCAGGCACTTGACGTTGGCTAAATGTTGGGATTTCTCAGCTATGAATAGTTAGACAACTTGTGCATTTTCCATATAACTTCATTTTTTGTTTGTTTATGTTGCTTTTTTTTTTCTTGCTTTTTTTGGGTCACACCCGGCTATGCTCAGGGGTTACTCCTGGCTTTGCACTCAGGAATTACTCCTGGCAGTGCTCGGGGGACCATATGGGATGCCGGGGATCGAACCCGGGCCGGCACAGGCCGGCCGCATGCAAGGCAAACGCCCTACCCACTGGGCTACCGCTCCGCCCCAGTATGTTGCTTTGTTTTAAACAAAAAAAAGTTTACTGAAAAGTAGAAAAGAAACTCCCCAGCCAGAGAGGAACATAATACAGGGCTAAGTTCTTGCACACTTTAAATTTGTCATCTATCTATCTATCTATCTATCTATCTATCTATCTATCTATCTATCTATCTATCTATCTATCTATCTATCTATCTATCTATCTATCTATCTATCTATCTATCTATCTATCTATCTATCTATCTATCTATCTATCTATCTATCTATCTATCTATCTATCTATCTATCTATCTATCTATCTATCTATCTATCTATCTATCTATCTATCTATCTATCTATCTATCATCTCTCTATCTATCATCTCTCTATCTCTATCTATCTATCTATCTATCTATCTATCTATCTATCTATCTATCTATCTATCTATCTATCTATCTATCTATCTATCTATCTATCTATCTATCTATCTATCTATCTATCTATCTATCTATCTATCTATCTATCTATCTATCTATCTATCTATCTATCTAATGTATTTCTGTATTTGCTTTTTGGGCCACTCGGAGCAATGCTCAGGGGTTCCTCCTGGCTCTTTACTCAGGAATTACTCCTGGCGGTGATCAGGAGACCATATGGGATGCCGGGATTGAACCCGTGTTGGCGGCAGTCGGTGGCACACTAGGCAGGCAAACGCCCCTACCCGTTGTGCTATCACTCCGGCCCCCCAAACTAGTTTTTATGGAATGACATTTGCTTTGAAAGATATGAGAGGAGGGCACTATGTCTTGAAGAGAGAACACAGCCTTCTCTAGAATGGAGGTAAGGAAGCAAAGAAACAGACGTGCAGTGTGCCGCATGCACACTTGTGCAGGGGAGAACGTGGACTTGAAGAGAGCGAACCTGCTGCACTTTGTTTTAACTTTAACTGACGCTTTCGGATGCTCCTGGCTGCAGCTGCAGCCGGGGTCTCGGCTGCTAGGGCCAGCACATGCAGCAGCACTGGGAGTCAGACTCTCTGCCTCGTGCTTGCAAGGTTTTGCACGTTAGCCTCTAAGTCAACTTCCTGCCCCATCTGATGATTGTTACTTACAATACATAGGACAAAAAAAATTCATTGTAGTTAAAAGAAAATTCAGTTGTTGGAGGACACACCCTAGTGAGCCTTGAGCCTGAGCTAACCCAGAGCCTTCATCTGCTAAGCGCCACCTGCATTTTGCCTGAAGCTCTCCTACAAATCACTATGGAAGATAGGGGGCAAGATTGGAAAAGGACTCTTGAATAGCAGAATATCCTTTATCATGAATTCAATGTTAACTGGTTGAGATATTTCCTTTCATAACTCACACGGGTATCTCTGTGGGACTGGACAATTTTATGAGGAATTCTCTGGCTGTGTTTGGGTGCTCCTTTAATACATAGCTCTGCTAAGATCTAGGAAAGACGAATGCTAAGTTTGCCTCCTATTAAGCGAGTATAACCCTCAGTAAGTCTAAAGGCAGAGCACCCAGAACTACCGTGAAGTAAAAGAATAGGACCTTGTGGAAGTTTGGAGAAACATATCTGGCTGTAGGCTATTCATGGTATAAGATATACACTATTCCCCATGTGCTAAATCCTGAGTTACATTTCATCTCAGTATCCTCCCTCTATCTCTACCAGTGTCCTTACAGGAACCTGAAAGGTGAGATGCAGCTCTGGCTAATTAGCATTTGTAAGGCCTGGGCTGGAAGTGATACCTGGAGATTTGCATTTGTGTGGGTATCTTTGAGCCCACTATAAGATCTGACCTCCATCGAAGATGGAAGATCGAGAGTCAGGGAGGCTGTCTCATTTGCCAAGGCATAGAAAATCAGATGGGCTGGACATGTAATGCGATTTGGAGATGACCCTGGACTAGAGCCATTACCGATTGGATCCCATGGGATGTCAAAAGATCACGTGGCCACACACCTACAAGATGGTCAGACTTCTTCATCAAGACCCTGAATTTGAGGCTTTTCGTATTCCTGGAGCAAGCAGGTGCCATTGGGCTACACTGGCATGTGACAGAGTCAAATGGGAACGTTACTGGCGCCTGCTCGAGCAAATTGACAAATAATAGGATATCAAGTGATCAAAGTGATCTTTGGGCACATGGGAAGGCAGCCCCTGATCTCATGGAAAGGATACCTGTCCTTTGTCCCTAAATAACCCAGCCCACAAAGGGGCTGGGTAGAAGCTTTGGTGGGCTAAAGGAATATAAAAGAGGCAAGAAAGAAGATTAAGGGCTGCCTTCCATCTTAGTACATGGTCTAGGTCCAGTGTCCCATTTTGGCTGAGGATCCTGACCTGAGCAAGTGGTCTGGGTCTGGCTAGGAATTGGAAGTTTGGGGTTTTCCTGACCTTGGATTGTATTACCAGAACTTGTTTAAGTAAAGGTTTTTGGAACTGTGCCAACCTCATGGTTTATCTGCTGGCTGCTGATCCTTGAGGTAGAAAGGAATTCATTCCCTGATATTGCCAGGGAACCCAGCTGTTCCCTAAAACTCAATATACAATTATTTTTGGGGAAATTTTCTTTTTATCTACTCAGAAACTATTACCTGATGCCATTAGTGGCTTTAGGCCTTTGTAGCTTAAAGTCATTTGCATTGCCTTAAGGTCAGGGCCTCAAGCACAACAGATCTCTCTTGTGCAAATCACAGTAGGAGACTGGAGGCAGGAATTAATAAAACAGTTTGACTTTAATAACTCTTGGGATATCATTATAATTACTATTATGACTCTGATGCTATCTAGTTTGGGCATTTTTCTCTTATCCCCCCACGGGTCCAAGTGTGGGACAATTATTATTTACCAGGAGGAAACCACCCTGGCTACTTTTGGACCACTCTTTAGGAATCAGCTCTGTTAAGATTAAAGGAGGGATCATGCTGGCTGCCTCAGGCAGGTGAACTGACCCTTTCAGTAAAACAGAGGGCAGAGTGCTCAAATTATCCTGGAGCAGAAGAGAATGAACTAAGACCTTGTGGATATTTGGAGATAGCCATCTACTTGCATGGAGTTCATAGCCTAAACTTGGAATGTTATTCCCCCAAGTATATACATCCTGAAATGCGTTTGCTCTTAGGTGTGATTCCTATTCCAACCCCCTCTCTACAGTGCTCTGCATAAGAACCAATGGGGTAGAAGGGACTGAGGCCCTGTCTTTAGCGTTTGATTTGACCTGGAGAGCCCAGGTAACTTGTGTGGTTACCTGGAGATTTGAATGTGAGTGCTGGTTGTTGACTTTGCAAAGCCCAGCCCACAAGCAGGGCCGCCTTTGGCTTTTGGCACGGTTGAGAGAGAAAGAGCAGTGTTTTGGGGAAGAAGCATCCATTTTGGGTGGAGAGATTGGATCTGAGCACATGGACAGAGAGATCTGATCTGCAGCCACAGGTCTGGAGAGCCCCTCATCTGGGATTATAGCAGCAGAATTTGTTTCATTATTGGTGATAAGTAAAAGCTTTGTGGAATTGTGCTGAGTTTGTGGTTTTGTCTGTCAATCTCTGGCCCTCGAGGTAAAAGGGAACTCATTCCCTGATACTGTCAGGAACCTTCCTTCAATCAACCCCAGGCAAGTAACTGTTGGAAAAGCATTGACAAAAACTCAGGAATAATTTAAGTTCAAACATCATCTTTAATAAAATTGAGCAAAAGAACACAGACACTATCTTTTAGAAAAGCAGAAAATACCTGTAGAATAAATCTTAACTTCAAAACACAATAACATTTAAAAAATATTGATCATAAACTGGCGGCCAGAGAAATGGTTACGAAGGTAAAGTAATTGCTCACTTGGGAACATAATTTCCAAGTTTAAACCCGCCCAGGAGGGATGGCGGGTTCTAGCCCTGGCCCGCCACCCCAGCAGAGCCTTGAAACAATAATAGATTTAAAGATACCAATTAACTTATGAAATTATGTTCCCAAGTGAGCAATTACTAGCAATCAGAGAGATTTAAGTTCAAGCCACAATGAAATACTGTTGCCACACATACCAGATGGCTAAAATTAAGAAACTGACAATACCACATATTGGCATGGCCTTTCAACATTAGTGAAATTTTATTGACTTATGTTTTGTATTGTGGGTCACATCCTGAGATGCTCAGGAATTACTCTGCCCTCAGGAATTACTCCTAGCAGTACCTGACATTAAGGTTTGGTTTTTGGGTCACACCTGGTGGTGCTCAGAGGTTACTCCCGGCTCTGCACTCAGGAATTACTCCTGGTAGTGCTCGGGGGACAATATGAGATGCTGGAGGTTGAACCAAAGTTGGCTGCTTGCAAGGCAAACGCCTATCCATTGTACTATTATTGCTCCAGCCCGACATTCTATTCTAATATGTAGTTTAGAATGATATCCTTGGCCATCTAAAGGATGACTGGCTACCAGAGAAGATGCTCACAGGACTGAACAAATTTTGAAACCTTGGTTCCATACTGTTCACCTTATGGTAAACTGGTCAGCAAGCCTTAGAGGAGTCATTGATACTCTTCCCTGGCTGCTGGCTGTCAGAGCAGAGCCCACGGGCGACTCTAGGAAGGGGCAACAATGAGCAGGGCTCAGAGCACTTGGACATTGGCCAGAACTTGTCCCCTTCCCTTGGAATGCCCATTGTGATGTCACATGGAATCAGAGCATTGAGAGAGGAGATTGTTGGGCTGAGAAAGGAATGGGGCTGGGCAATGGCGTCAATATGGGGGCAAATTTTTGCAGCGTCACCGTGTTTCAGCCTTCCACTACTACTGGGTTTGCTGATTTGGGGGGTTTGGGTATTGTTTTCCAGAACGAGCTGGAAGCAGGTGACAACCACGAAAGACTCCGAGGTAGGTGCTGGAATCTCCTTTGAAACTCATTGCTTCCTGAGATCCCAGAAATTTCTCCATCTTTGACCAACCAGGAGTGAGAAGTGGGCAAGAGGGGGACTGGAAGTTATGCTTATGGATATCTTCCTGGGGTCACTCTCAATCTTTCCCCCTCAATGAATCTAAAACCCTTTGAGTAGCTATAAAATATCAGCAGAGTCCTAGACAATAAGAATAAAAGCCCATCTCTATCCCCTTAACTAAAACTTCCAGATGAAGTGAGGGAGATAATCAGCTGTACATAATTCAAGGAAGCGAGCTAGCGAGGTATTCATTTTGCTAAAGGGACAAGAAATAGAGTATTTTGAACAAGGGGCTGCAGGTGCTATGGGGGAGAGCTCCGGTTTGAGGTGTGCAGCAAGGAAGGGTGGGGATTGTGAGTGAAGGGGAAGAGGGAACCAAGGAGCAGGTTGAGGAAAAAGTGTGTGGAACCGGACTGAGAAATGTGTTGGAGGTGAGGTGGGAGGCCTCTGGACAGAGTGCAGAAACACAGCCGGGGAGCAGCAAGAGCAAAGTTTGGGAACGGATCAAGGTCATGTTGGAGATGGGTTTCCATGCGGAGCTGAACACTGTTCATTCTCATTCTGTGTGTAACTGTGTGTTCAGAGTCTCATTCTGTGTGTAACTGAAAGTCATCAAAGATTTCAAAGCCAGATAAATATGTATGTGAGTAGATCCTCACTTTTAGAGCACTGCTTTGAAAACTCTACCATGCTTATGAGTCACCCAGGAGGTCTTGTCAAAGACAAAAAAATCAAATTCAGCAGGAGCAGGGTAGAGATTCTGCGTTCCAACCAGCGTGCAGGCCATGCAGTGGGATACACATAACAAGTGTAAGTGTGATGAGTTTTGGTAACTGTGCTTTTTGTATTTTTTGGGCCACGGCTGTGCCCAGGCTTGCTTCTCCGGCTCTGCGCTCAGGAGTCACGCCTGGTGGCACTCGGGACCATATGGGATGCTGGGAATTGAATCTAGGTCAGCCACATGGAAGGCAAGTGCCATACCTGCTGTACTATCTCTCCAGCCCCAAGTTTTAGTAAATTTATATACCCATTAACTGTCACAATGGGGGCCAGAGTGATAGCACAGCCGGGTAGGGCGTTTGCCTTGCATGCGGCCGACCTGGGTTCGATCTCCAGCATCCCATATGGTCCCCTGAGCACCTCTCGGAGTAATTCCTGAGTGCAGAGCCAGGAGTAACCCCTGAGCATTGCTGGGTGTGACCCCAAAAGAAAAAAATCCTATCACCACAATAAAGGTATAGCAATGCCATAATCCTTGAAAAATTCCCTCCTACTCAGAAGCAACCTTATTCTGATTCTGTCCTCATGGATCAGTCTGGCCCATATTTCCCCGCACTTCCTCTCCCATAACACACAAAGCCACTCAGTGATGTTTGCTCACCATACTTACATTTTCATTGTTGTTGGTAAACATGTTATATCTATTTCACTTTTTTTTTTCTTCTTGGTCAGACCTGGCAATGTTAAGGGGTTACTCCTGTCTGTGCACTCCTAATTAATCATGGCAGTGCTTGGGGGCAGGCATATGAGATGCTGGGGTTCAAACCTGGTTTGGCCACATACAAGGCAAATGCCCTACCCACTGTACTATGGTTCTGGCCCCATTTGGCCTACTTTTTGATTCATGTGGAAATAGGCTGGTTCAGAGTTTAGAGAGAGAGTCACAGGGGTAAAGATGCTTGATCCTGCTTGATCCCACCTCCAGGAATGAACCCTGAACACAGAGTCAGAAGTAAACCCTTGTGCTCTGCTGGGGTTCCAAGCCCCAACCCAAGATTATTATATTTTGTGTTCACCTCTTCTGCTAAGCATATTTCTATTTTTTTCTTTTTTTTTAATTAATATTTTATTATACCACCGTGAGATATACGATTACAGAGATGTTCATGTTTGGGTTTTGGGTTTTGGTCATACTGTGTTCCAGCACACATCTCTCCACCAGTGCCCATTTCCCACCACCAATGTCCCCGATTCCCTCCCCCTCCCTTAATCTGCCTCTATGGCAGGTTCTTTATTTTATTTTTTTTTCCACCTTTTCTCCTTTTTTTTAATTGAAAGATGCTCATGTAGAGTCCTGGCTCCACAGGGTTCCAACATGCACCCTC
>JAJIBD010035250.1:0-13614 GCA_021461705.1 Cryptotis parvus
CAACATCTTGCTGTTTTAATTATTACTGCTTTGTAGTACAGTTTGATGTTGGGGAAGCTGATCCCTTCGGACTTCTTTTCCAAGGATTGCTTTAGCTATTTGTAGGGGTTTATTGTTCCAAGGATTGCTTTAGCTATTTGTAGGGGTTTATTGTTCCTTTATTTAGAGGTGACTACAAGAGTATGCCACCCACATGGCAAGCCCTGGCAAGCTGCTCGTGTCGTATTTGATATGCCAAATACCAGCAACATTTATATTAGGTCATTCCCATGACCTAATATAATGGCTTGAGTCTCTTTATGTTCCTAGAGCAAGTGGATGCCTCTGGGTTCTACTAGCATGAGACAGGACATATGGAGATATTACTGGTGCCCGCTCTAGCAAATAGATGATAAATGGGAAGATAGTGATAGTGATGGTGATTGTTCCATGAGAGACTCACAGACATGGGACAGAGCTGCTACCGGCTCTCCCCTGTGCCCAGACGCTCACGAGTTCCCAGGGAGATACGGTGGGTTCTAGTCCTGGCCCACCACCCCAGCAGAGCCTCATAAGAAGCCAGACGACCCCCCTACTCCATGAGGGCCACCATTTTCCACATCCGGACTTCCCTCTCATCAGAACTCCACCCAGTACAAGAGCCTATCACAGCTTGGCTCGCTCGGCCACTTGAGGCCACGGTTCACCAATAAATGCTGGAGATCAGAGGTGACTACAAGAGTATGCCACCTGCATGGCAGAGCCTGGCAAGCTACCCATGTCGTATTTGATATGCCAAATACCAGTTACAATTATATACCTCATTCCCATGACCTGATGGAATGTTTTGAGGCTCTTTATGTTCCTGGAGCAAGCAGATGCCCTTTGGGCTCTACTAGCATGAGATAGGATATATGGAGATGTTACTGGTGCCAGCTTGAGCAAATCGATGATGAACAGGAAGACAGTGATAGTGATAGCTCTGGGGCTATACAGAGAGTAAAGCACTTGTCTTGCACATGACTGACCAGAGTTCCATCCCTGGCATCCCATATAGTCCCCTGAGCACTTACAGCAGTGATCCTTGAGCAAAGAGCTAGGAGTAACCCTTGAGGACCATTGGGTATGGTCTAAAAACAAAGAAAAATTCCTATATCTCAGCATACCTAAATGTGTAACTAGGATCTGTTTGTTTTTATTTGTGGGGGAGGGGAGGGTGCTTGGGATAAAATCTAGGACCTGACCTGTCTGGGATGCAGCCAGGGTCCCCGACAGTGTCAGGACAGAAGTTCTCTTCTGCCTCCGAGGACGCCGGGGAACAGATGAAAACTCATGAGTCTGGCGCAGTTCCCAAAAAGGCTTTTAATAGTACAAAAGCTCTTCCACAACACTCCAATATAATGAACGAACTCTAGCTTTGGTCCGAACTTAGACCATACAAAAGAGCCTGAATCTCTCACCAAAGAGAGAGGATCTCACCCGAGAGGAGTCCTACCCAAAATAAGGAGCAAAAGGCCAAAAGCAAAAGGCCAAAAGGCAAGGGAGCCAAAAGCCGAGGAGCCAAAAGCCAAGGAGCAAAAAGCCGAAAGCCAAAAGCCAAGGAGCAAAAAGCCAAGGAGCAAAAAGCTAAGGAGCAAAAAGCCAAGGGGCCTCAAGTCAGTCCCCTTATATACACCAAAGTAATCCAGGGGGGCTCATGTCAACAAAGAACCCTAAACAGAGTGTAGAGGGGTGGTGTCACACCCTATTACAGGTATAAACAAAGGTTACACCAAGGACTAATCCAGAGATTATCTCTTATGTAAAACACTGGAGAGAGAGAGAGGACTGATATAAAGTAATACATCTTAATTTATGAACTTCATGTAATCTAGATGGTACCCACAAGGTCCTTTCTTATTTATTATCTGCATCAGGGTGACTCTGAGTATCTTGTTCTCCGTATACTGAAAGGGTCACACTCGCCTGCTTGAGAGCAAACTAGTATGATCCTTCCTATAGCCTTCCTATAGTCTCAACATAGCCAGGGTGGTAGTCTCCTGGTAAATTCTAACTGTCCCACGCTGGGTGTAGTGGGTATAAAGAGGAGCTGTACCCAATCTTGAAAACATAGAAGTCTTAGTAGATGTATAAGTCAGAAGTTATTCAGTCAAGGTGACTTCTGTAACTGCCACACCCTCTAGCAGTGTTTACATAAGAAGAGAAGTCTCATTAGAATGAACCTTGGCTTAAATAGATTAAGCTGGGCAAAACACCAAAGCTCCCAGATTAGCTAAATCTGTCATTCAACAGGTGGGGTATTTGTCTTGCACATGGCTGACCTGGGTTTGAACCCTGGCATCCTATATGTTTCCCCATGCACTGCCAAGAGTAATTCCTGAGTGAAGAGCTGGTACTAACCCCTGAATATCACAGGGTGTGACCCAATAAACAAAAACAAAGCAAAATGAAATATTATCCATACATTGGAGTAGTTGAAACTACTCAAGTACTTCAACTCCACAGTGCAAGAGAGAATGTGGATATTCTCCCCAAAGATGCAATGGAAGAGTTGAGGTAATCTTAAAATACTCAGCTTGTATGTACTTTCTTTTCTTGTAAAATTTCACCTTTAGCAAGTCGCATTAACCTGTCAGGGTATGCTGGGCACCCCAACAAAATCCAGGAGCAGGGTGTAGGAATCCCCTTCTGCCCCCAGGGAATCAGCAGCTGGTGGATGGAGAAAGACGTGAGAATCCACCAAAGTTTCAAAAGGCTTTACTCTCACAGGTTCTGGTATAGTAACAGGAAAACCCAGACTTAGGTTCCCAGCTGGGCCCCAGACAGGTGTAGGTTCAGAACCCTAGGCCAAGATGGCCATCACCATGTGTTAAGGCCCAACAGGGAGGAGAACAAAGAGGAGAAGGCAAAAAGGCAAAAGGCAAAGAGAAGAAAGAGAATGGAAGAAAGCAGGCTATAGCTTTATATCCCTTTGACACAGACCACCAAATCAATGGAAAGTAGTTGGGGTCAATTCCTCTCAGGTAACTCTTCCAGGACCTCACCTAGGTCCTTTGAGATGCTGATGCTTCCCAGCCAAGATCTGCCTTGGAAGAGCCCCTGCAGATCAGAGTGGAGGAGGGGCATCTGAGATGAGCTATATCTCAGAATATAAAGGCATGCATCTGTACCAAAGGATATTCTATAGCGAAGTATATATTTCTCCATGTTACTGGTGCCCACTCGAGCAAATCGATGATCAACAGGAAGACAGTGATACAGTGATATTTCTCCAAGTCTTCACAAGAGTCTTATCTTTACTTCATAGTAGTTTTGTCTACTAGCCTTTAGACTTATTAGAGTTCCACATGTGCTTGCTTGGAGGCAAACAGCATTTCGCTCTGGTCTATTTACTTAGAGATCCAACATGACCAGGTAAATATACTGGTAAGATCTAGCTAGTATCACGATGATTGTGGCAGCATGAGAGAAAATATTTATACTAGCTAACATAGAATACATGGTAAGATATATTGCCACATTCAAATTGTCCTCCTCCTATCTACAAAGTGATCTGCAGGAGGCAACTCCAGGCAAGATGCAAAGGTTCTAAGTAACAGTGTACTGCAACATTAATCTACAAAAGATAAATATGCAAGGTGTGATACTTTGCTGTCAGAAAAACCTCCACATTGATCAGATTGTGTTTCCCTATTGATTTCTAAGGGAGATTCCCCTTTCCTGGTGTATGGAGACAAGAGCTTCTAACTCTGCACTGAAAGAGATAGAATATAGAAATTCTCTCTCAAAGATGCAATGGAAGAGTCAAGGTAATTTGACTCTTAAAATTTCTTAAAATTTTCAACTTGTATGTACTTTATTTTCTGAGAAAGCATTATCTTTAGTAGATTGCATTCATCTAAAAGATATTCAAGGTGTATTGCTTTTTTGCTCTCAGAGAAAACTCCACATTATCAGATTGCATTTTCACATTGATTTCAACATGAGACTCGCCTTCCTATTATAAGGAAGCAAGTGCCTCTAACTCCACAGTGGAAACAGATAGAAAGTGGGAATTTTCTCTTGAGATGCAATGGAAGATTGAAGTAATCTTAAAATATTGACCTTGTATGTACTTTCTCTTCTGAGCAAACATCACCTTTAGTAGATTACATTAATCTACAAAATATGCAGTTCCCCGTCGCTCCAGAAGATGGTCGTGAAACTCTACTATAATTAATAGGCACATTGTTAATTATGAAATATTGGAAACAATCAGTAGGGGACAGAATAGAGATAAATGTCCTCATCTTGGTTGGTTAGGACTCTTCTGGGGAACCACATTATAAAGTTCTTTAATTAAGTTTACATTCCCAGGGTCTACTACTGTCAGAAAGATGAAGAATCTGTCTCTGTAAGAAATATAGATGTAAAGGATTGTACTTGCGGGGCTTCGCTGTGACTGTACATCATTGCTAGGCACAATGAAGACAGGCACCAAAGCTGCAAACTTGTCTTCTATGAGCATCTTTAAATCCATCCTGCCTGTGAGACCCACCGCCACCAGCTGATGCCCAACTTAGATCACTTCCTGGTACCTTGGTCCTTTTGGTCTGGGTTTTATAATTTTTGAGGTAGGGTGAGGCCAACATATCAGTAGTTAACTCTCACTGAAAGTGTAATGTTTGATAGGGAATAACATGGTCTTCCCCTGGGGAAGTACCAAGTATGGGGCAAGTGGACAGCTGTGGGAGAGAAAACTTTATTATTTATGCAGTAAGGTAAGTAGGGCAAGCTGAGTTATAACAAGTGTTTAGTGCTGACACTAAGTATTATTTGCTTAAATCTCTTCAGTAGACTCTGAGGTTTAGAATTTATAACATAGTTTTCTTGTCTGACTGGGAGTGAGGACTCCACATTAGTTGGCTTCCGTAAGAAACTCATCTATAAATTGGCTAAATATGACAAAGCCCCAGATGAGCCAATTTTTTCTAGGGTGAGTAGAATCCCATAGTTCAAAGCCTCAGAATTAAGAAAAATTTATTTTTAAAGCACGGTCCTGGATATTAAGGAATCTGCTATGTCTGGTAACCTAATTGCCAGAGGAAAGTACCGGTGTAGAGGCAGTTGTGTGGAAGTACGCCAACTAAAATCTGGAGCCTCCTAGTGAGCACCACAGCTAAAAGACGTGTGAGCACTATCATCAGAAATGCAATCGCTGGCAAAACTGCAAACGGAATGTGCATGAACACTGCAACTGAGTAAGTCTGATCCCCACTGAGCATGGGTGCCAGCATTCTAACTGAACTGCACCCCTCAGAAAATAGTGTCCAAGGTGTGTGAGCCCCACAGAAAGCACCACAGCAACACTGCAGTAACCACACTAGGGGTCAGGGAGTACAGTGGGTAAGGCACTTGCCTTGGTATAGCTGACCTGGGTCCATCCCCAGGTTCCCCCAGCAATGCCAGAAGAGGTCCCTGAGGGAAGATCTACGAATAACCCCTGACCACTGCTGGTTTGTGCCTCTCCCAAAAGAGTGGGTGAGCATGCACAAGTGCATGCACAGCACACACGCCACACACACACACACACACACACACACACACACACTACAGCAAAATCCATGCATTTGTGTGAATCTCCACCCCAGTCATCACAGCAACTGCAACAAAGGGATGGAAGCTGGGAGGCGTGTAGGGGGGGGGGGATTTTAACTTTTTGCTCACTTATACACCACTGGAAGTGTCCTAAACAAAGATGCAGAAAAAGAAAGGAAAATCCCAGCTCACACAGGGGCACATTCCCTGGAAGTAAGCAGAGCAGTGATTAGACAGGGACCATGAGAGCAGAGCAGGCCTGCAGTTCTTCTACTCTATTCACACGAGACCTGGTGGGTCCTAAGTGATGCTGGTCACACCCTCAACAACAGACTGATCCTGTCCATCAATACGTAGAGCTGGAGGGCAGCATGGGTTTTAACAGCACCCTTGGTTGCAGGCAGGCCCTCATGAATGGCTTATGTGAGGCGGGTGGGAGAGACAGTCACTTTTTCCTATTTCGCCTCATCTGCCCCCCCAGGACCCTCATCAACCATGAGATGAGGCAGGCTAGGCCTCACCTAGGCCTTGCAGGTTCTTGTCTTGGCCTCTCTGAAGAAGAATTTTAGGAGATGAGCAGTGAAGTGAAAACAGATTTTATTGGAGATAAAGATGAAGGGAAGGGGGTAGAGAGAGAGAGAAAGAGTGAGAGAGAGGGAGGGAAAGAGAGAGAACACATACCAAGAGGGGGACATGGAGACATGTGGGTACCAGATGTGCTTGGCCACATTGGCACAAGCAGCACATGGGCTCGGGAAAAATATGTGCCCCTTACTTTGTTCAAGTAGCTTTTATAGGGTTTTACCCCAAGCTATCCCCATGACTAAAAGTCCATTGCTAGGGCAGTTGCCAAAGGGGGGGGAGTGTGAGTGGGGAGTGGTCTTATTTCAAAACTCCTTTCCTTGATCTCTGTACCTTGGAGGGTGAGTCCAGCATTCTCTGGTCTGGGCAAGGTCCAGGTAAAGGCCTTATCAGGTCCTGGTTCCTGATTCTACAAGGTGGTTCCGGACAGACTTAGGGGCTACTGATTTTATTACATCCTAGGAATTTCATTTCCATGGGTCCTCTCCTATCTATCTGCCTACATCACCATGAGTCTAAAATATTTAGGCAAAGTTGAAAAGCATATTTGTAACAAATTATCACAGAATGCTATTTATTTTTACTTCTAAAGCATATGAATTTTTTAAAAAATATTTTATTATACCACCGTGAGATATACAATTACAAAGATGTTGATGCTTGGGTTTCAGTCATACAGTGTTCCAGCACCCATCCCTCCACTAGTGCCCATTTCCCACCACCAATGTCCCCAGTTCCTTCCCCCTCCCCAGCCTGCCTCTATGACAGGCTCTTTCTCTCTCTCTCTCTCTCTCTCTCTCTCTCTCTCTCTCTCTCTCTCTCTGTCTCTCTTTTTGGGTCACACCCAGCAGTGCTCAGGGGTTACTCCTGGCTCTATGCTCAGGAATTATTCCTGGTGATCCTCAGGGAACCATATGGGATGCTGGGGACAGAACCCAGGTCAGCCTCTTGCAAGGCAAATGCCCTACCTGCTGTGCTATCACCCCCCCCCCCATCTCTTGCTCTCTGTCTCTGTCTCTGTCTCTCTCTCCCTCTCCCTTCTCTTACACATTGTGGTTTGCAATATATACATTTAGAGGTTATCATGTGTATCCCTTTGCCTATACAGAATGCCATTTTTGATGTTTAGAAATGTAATAAAAGAACTGAAAAAGAATTAAAGGTGATAATGAATTTATTTGAAAGAAGTCTGCAAGGTCAAATAGTCTCTCACACAATGGAGCAGAAATTAATGTTATTTGAAAGAGTTGGCCACCCTATGGGGTGACTGACTGGAAGCCTCAGAACGCCGCACCTATCAAGGAAAACTCTGAGAGATCGGGTCCTATGCAAAAAGCAAGGGTTTTATTAATAAGCGAGTATACTCGGGCCCATAGCATGACCCCAAGCGGTCAGTGGCTAAAAGCCCGCAAGCCCTTCCAGGGAGGATCTTTTAAGAGATAGTTCCCGCCACTACAGAAAAGCCCACACATAAACATCCAATAGATTCAAAACATGATATCAAGGTCTGCGCCAGCAGGCAGCCAATCACTTTGTACCAAGTAACCATCTCCCACCAATCAGATCATTCTTAATACTTCTTTTCTATATTTGATGCGGCTAGATACACGGGTGGGATCAATCCAGGCAATTCAGGCCAGATAGTAGATTCTGGGTGGGGGTCTCATAACCCCTAACAGGAATTTTTTCTGGGCCTTTTGTAGATAACAAAAAAGGTTACTTCAAGATAAAAAGGACACTCAGGCCCTAAATTGGTAACTTTCCATAAGTAGGCCTGCCCTGGTTGGGAAAGGGGGTTTCTGCCTTCTTTCAATTGATTTAGAAAATGCATATTTAGCATTTAAGCATAAAACATGAATGGAACGATGATATTTAAGCAGGAAAAGAGTGAGCTAGAAGAGAGGATGCGCTTCAGGCTGAAAGGCAGGACTTCACTTTTCATGGGCTGTCAGTCAATACTGGTCAAAAGAAGGAAATTAAACCTTCTATCTCAGGTAAAAGGTGATAGGGGGTGAGCAGAGGGAGATGTTATGAGCTATCAACTTTTTCATTGATATCTTAGGAGAAAAACTAGCATGTCCTGGATTTCTCCCAGGGCAAAGGGGAGTTCATGGTCAGGCTCAGGAATGAGACGTGGACCAGAGCGATGCATTTGTGCGGATGACCTAGATTCCATCCCCAGCATTCCACATGGTCCCCAAGCATAACCAGGAGTAATTCCTGAGTGCAGAGCCAGGAGTAGCCCCTGAGCATCATTGGGTGTGACCCCATAAAAGTAAACAAACAAACAAACAAACAAAAAGGAATCTTGATATTGAAACGTTGAATATTTGTTTCACTCTGGGACATGACATGGGAAGAACTAGACTTCATTGGCCCTTTGTCTTGTTTTATATTTTCTTGGGTATGTCTAAAGCACAGTGTGAGGGGACACAAGTAATTCCAGATTGTGGGCTTCTCACAATTTGAAGGTTTCTTTGGAGGAAAACATCCTTGTTCAGCTATAATGGGCTTTACTTTGTACTATAGACAGAGAATGTCTCTAAGCAGACGTTCTGACAAAGAATTAAATGCTTTATTCTAGGAATCGTTTTGGTTAAGTACCCAGGCAATTGAATAGAGAAGCAAGCGACTTTCAGGCTGAACACTGGTGCTAATCAGTCACCAGTTGAAGGGATGGAAGCAGGCCACAGACCATAATAGGAGACTAGGGATAAAAATAAAAATGCAAATGATTATCATCCTCAAAAATTTTTTCCAATAAAAGTAATCATGCAAATGATTCTTCTAATCACATAATTTTCTAAATATGAATAAGAAAACAAATGATTATCTGATCCAAAATAATTTACTAAATAAGAGTAAGAATGCAAATAATTTTCTTTTCCACAATAGTATTCATTCTCAAATTTTTCCTAATCATTTTTCACAGTGATTAGAAGTTTAGTCTTATTTCCACCACTCTAGCACAATAAATAATTTATGCTTTTTTAAAAAATGCGACTCATGTTGAAAAATATATTCAATGTTTGTTCCATTTTTATGTTTCATGTATTTACGGAATTTATAATTTTAGTAATTATATAAATGTACCCTTGCTATACTATAATTGACTTAGGTAAATTCATATCATTAGAAACTATGTTTTAGGAAATTTATATTATTGGAAACTTAAGCTTTCTTCAATAGATTTTTGTTACCTTGAAAGGTGCAGTGACAAAGAATGAAATGCTTTATTCCAGAAATTGTTTCGGTCCTAAGAATCCAGTAGTAGAGAACAGAGAAACCAGTATAAACAGCTGAATGTGAAGAAAGCAGTTGCAGCTTCATAAGGAAAGGGTACGTGATCAAATGTGAAGGCCTCTGACAAAACATGGAGGGATAAGTCGGGAGCTGCTGGGGTCCCCAACAATATCAGGAAAAGAGCTTCCATCTACCTCCAAGGCAGGTAGGAATGGATGAAAACCCACGAGTCCAGCGCAGTTCCAAAATAGGGGAAATTAATGTTACTGATTTAGAAAATGTGTATGTAGCATTTTTTTTTTAATTATCTATAATTTTACTAATTATCAATAATAGAACAAATTTCTCCACTAACTCCAAGATAATGGGATTCCCCAGACCTGTAGCTCTTCGTCAGAGCTCAGACCATGCCCTTAGGCCCAAGTCTCCCACCAAAGTGGATGGATGTACCTCAAGTCAGTCCTCTTATATATCCAAAAAGAAATAATCCTGTCTTAAGGGAGGGTAATGTCAACCAAGATCAATGAATCAGCTTCTAGGTATAGATGTAGGGTGGTGCCACACTTGTTTCAGGTTTAAACAAATGATTATGCCAGGGACTAGTCCCTTCCTCTTATGTCAAAACATGGGGGGAGAGAGAGAGAGAGAGAGAGAGAGAGAGAGAGAGAGAGAGAGAGAGAGAGAGAGAGAGAAAGCACTGGTACAAAGAATTACATCTTAATGGGTGTATATTCATGGGAAAAACATCATAATTTCATGGGCTTCATGCAATCTAGATGGTACCCACAAGACTCTTCTTATTTATATTTTGCACCAAGGTGATTCTGAGTGCCTTGTCCTCTGTTTACTGAGAGGGTCATGCTTGCCTGCTTGAGGACAAACTAGTATAATCCCTCCTTTTTAAACAATAGTCTCAAGGTAGCCAGGGTGGTAGTTTTCTGGTAAATTCTAACTGTCCCACACTGGGACCAGTGGGTATTAAGAGGGATTGAGCCCAATCTAGATAACATTGAAATCATAGTAGAGATTATGATAATAATTCAGAAGTTATTAATTTGGAGTCAAAATTACTCCCTATAAGTGCCACACCCTCCATCATTGTTTACACATAAGAGATCTCATTAGTATGAACCCTGGCTTAAGGACATATAAATAGCTTAAACTGTATCACTTCTATCACTTGTCTTCCCGTTGATCATTGATTTGCTCGACTGGGCACCACTAATATCTCCATAAGTCTTGTCACATGCTAGTGTTGCCCAAGGGCATCTGCTCAATCCAGGAACATAAAGATCCTCAAACCATTTCATCAGGTCATGGGAATGAGGTATATTAACTGTTACTGACATTTGGCATATCAAATACAACATAGGTAGCTTGCCGGGCTCTGCCGTGCGGGGTGGGATACAAAGTTACTTAAACTGTAAGTAACTTTTTTTTGTTTTGTGGGTCACACCCCCTGTTACTCAGGGTTAATCCTAATCCTCGCTCTGACTCAGGAATTACTTCTGGCAGTGCTCAGGGAACCATATAAGATGCCAGGGATCTAACCTGGTCGGCCTTGTGCAAGACAAAAGCCCTCCCCACTGTGCTATCACTCAGGCCCCAACTGTAAGTAGCTAGGCCCTGTCATCCAACAGTAGGGGAGGGGGAGAGAATCACAATGCCATGCTGTTTTTTTTTTAACTATTATTTTTGCTTGTTTTGTTTTTTTTGAGCCACATCCAGGGTGCTTGAGGGTCATCCCCAACTCTGGGCTTAAGGGTCACTCCTGGTCCCACTAGATCTACTATCGCCTCCCTAAACTTTTTTATACTTAGTTTTAATAAACTGTTCTCTATAAGTTATTTACTGATTCACTTTGAATCTTTTTCCTGAAATAAAATCTGAAACTGCGAAGGGCTGAAAGCTCTCCTACCAAGTGCAATAAAAAATACTCCCAGTCTTGAATCTTGAACACCAATAATACTGAAACTGCAAAGGTCCATTCATTGCCACTCACCTTGGAGTCAATATGGGACAGTGCCAGGTAGAGAAGGATTTTCGTAAGAAAAGGATGGACAGGCTGGAATTATAGTACATCATCTTTTAATTTCCCAGCACCTTATATGGTGATTCCTGAGTGCAGAGCCCAGAGTAAGTCCCAGACACAGCTAAGTGTGACCCAAAATCTCTATCAAAAATAGCAATGGTAGGATCAGTTTGGAAGATGTTGGACTCCTGTTCTATAACTCTTCTGAGTACTGCCACAAGAAGCAGCTTATGTATGAAAATTCATTTTTAGAAAGGACAGATTGCAGACTAGAGGGCAATCTCAGATTCACTTGATCACTTGAATCCCGTTTTTCATCGATTTGCTCGAGCGGGCGCCAGTAACATTTCCATTGAACCCTATCACGTGCCAATGTAGCCCAATGGCATCTGGTTGATTCAGGAATACGAAGAGCCTCAAAACGTTCCTTCAGTGTCTTGACAAGGAAGTCTGACCATCTTGTAGGTGGGCGGCCACGTGATCTTTTGACATCCCGTGGGATCTAGTCAGTAAAGGCTCTAGTTCAGCGGTTGTCTCCAAATTGCATTACATGTCCAGCCCATCTGATTTTCGATGCCTTGGCAAACGAGACAGCGTCCCTGATTCTGGAATAGCGACGGAGGTCAGAACTCCGGATTCCTTCTCTCACTTGAGTGAGGCATCATATTCCAAGCATAGCTCTTTCGATTCCCTCTCTGGGAGACCCGAATAGCATTCTCATCCTGCTTTCATAGGGCCCAGGTCTCTGGAGGCGTATGTTAATGCAGGGAGAATGGTGGAGTCAAAGAGATGTGCCCGGAGCCGGAGGTTCTTTGTCCTTTCAGCTATTTCTTCGATGCCTTTGAAGGCATTCCATGCCGCTCTCTTCCTCCTGCGCAGCTCAGGTTTTAGGTCGTTCATCATGTTGATTTCTCCACCTAGGTACACATAACTGCTGCATTCAGAGATGTTTGTTCCATTGAGAGTGAATGGAGCCTCAGGAACTAGTTCATTTTTCATGAACATTGTTTTCTTTAGATTCAGCTGTAGACCTATCTTTCCACATTCTCGGTCAAAGTCAGCCAGCATTTGTGCCGCTTGGCTAATGTTTGGTGTTATTAGAACGATATCATCAGCAAAGCGGAGGTGGTGTACTTGCCGACCATCTATCTTCATTCCCATTCCTTCCCATTCTAACTGTTGCGTGATGTTCTCGAGGGTGCCGCTGAAGAGTTTTGGTGAAATGGTATCACCCTGTCGAACCCCTCTTTTCACATTAATGATCACTTCTTTTTGTAGAATGGTGAGATCCTGGTGGTGAATCCCTAATACAGCTCACTAAGGATCTTTGTCGGGGCGCTCTGTCGGGGTCCCCGACAGTGCCGGGAAGCGAAGTTCCCTTCTACCTCCGAAGCTGGCGAGGAATGGATGAAAACTCAGGAATCCGATGCAGTTTTAAAAGGCTTTACTTATCACAGGTTCAGGCATACAAATCAGCAAAAGGAAAAGCCCGGTGCTTAGGATTCCAGGCTAGAACCCCAGCCACGTGTAGGCCAAGATGGCGACCACCACGTGTAAAGGCTTTTAAAAGGAGAAGAAGACTTCCAAGGGTGAGCGCTCACAGCTAGCAAGAGCCCACAAAGAAGCGCAGGAGAGTGAAAACCGGCTAGTTTATACCCCCTGCAGCTCAGACCTTCCTCCCACTGTTATGGAAAGCAGGGAGGGTCAAATGCCCTTAGGTAATCCCTCCCTGCACCTCACCTAGGCCCTTTAGTATGCTAATTTTTTGAGCCAAGATCTGCCTGGGAATGCCTTTGTAGTGTAGAGAAGGGGGTTTCTGAGATGGCATGTCTCTGTACCAAAGACCAACACCAATGCCAGTTAAATATTTCTCCAAGCCTTCACAAGTATCCTCTACTTCATTGTAGTTTTATATTTTAGTTGCCTTTGAGTATATCAGGGAGCCACGCTTGTTTGCTTGGAAGCAAACAGCATTTCTCTCTGGTCTAATTACTTAGGTGTCCTACGTGGCCAGGCTAATATGCTGGTAAGATCTAGCTAGTCCCACGATGATTGTGGTAGCATGGGGAGAATATTTATACAAGCTAGTACAGCATACATGGTCAGATAAACTGCCACATTAGACTACCCCCTTATCTACGAAGTGATTTGCAGGAGGCAATCCAGAGCAGATGCAGCGGCCCTTAGGAGTCCTGCAACAG